>JALPQI010011713.1:0-50316 GCA_025490895.1 Thaumatotibia leucotreta
AAAATCTTATTTCATGCAAGAGTACTGAATAACAAAGTGCTGTGCAAGTGACTTACGATGATCAATCTCCCGAAAGAGCTATGTTTTGAGGTTTAAATTCACCTATTTTCGTTGTATTGTACTGTTAAATCTATAAATATAATGTATAAATAATATATTGGCCGAAAATAATTTGTCTTAATTCCAACTGTACGTTTTTTCTTCTTTGTTTATTAATTTCCTCGCAAAAGCGACACATTACTTTTAATTTAATTCCGAGTTAAAATATTGCAAACTCGAGTCTTTTTTTTTCAGTCTAGTCAGTAGTTTCGGGAAACTATCAACTCTGGTTTTTAACAGTTCAGTTTCACCCCTCGTTGTACAATGTACTATTGCTGTTATAACTATTGCTTCACCGAAAGCTAATCGTCGCTGTTCGTACTAAAGTCGCTATGTGTTTTATTGCTACTTTACAGGAGACACAAAAAACTGTTTATTTTGAATCTTGTTCACTCAAAGTATGTCAATATTTGATTTTGATAAATATGTTTAGTTTAAAATATTTTAAGGTTTTTTATAAAAATAAATCTCAGTTTTTCAACGAGAAAAATAAATATTACCAATAATTTATCACATAGCTATTTTTGTTTCAGTCGTCCAAAGTCTCTGTGTCTTATTTGTAACTTGGTTTAAAATAACAAATTACAAAAATGTATACATCTTTATCATATTCGTTACATAGTTATTTTTATGAAAGACTTTCAATAAAACAAAATGAAACATGTTTCAATAATAATAGTGATAGGAAAATTTCGCTAAGTGTCGTAAGACGTTGCCTCAAGCATAGTCTACGAACTCGTTGTAGTACAAAAATATCGCTATGTGCGGAACAGTGCATATCGAGCCACATTTGTTCTTATTTAATCCATAAAAAATACTCGCTATGTGCCTAAAATCACATAACGGGCTCCATTATAATAAAAACAATCATGGTTGTATAAAACAGTCATGTAATTTTTGCACATACTGTTTTTAGTAAGAGAATAATGTATGGAAATCACACAGCTAAAATTCACAAATCCGGAGCTATTAAAGATAGCCTCAACGCTGTTTTTGGAGCGTATATATATCGACATAAAGTTCAAAATGGCGTTAAAATCCAAAAATCCAAAAAAATCAAATAGCGACTTTTGTAGGCACAGCGACGCAATGGTAAATATCGTCTGATATTCCGTACATTAGTTTCTGAAAAACTAATTGATACGAGCCAGGATTTGAACCTAAGACCTCCGGATTGAAAGTCAAACGTCTAAACCACTGAGCCATCACCGCTTCTTATATGTATTATAGATTAATCGTGACATATATTATACCTACACTTTGTTGGAATGTGACAGTCGGGGTGCCTGTCGTGTCGCAGAACGTCGATTGTCCTAAAATTTTTTGGCCGAGAATGTATGGCATAATGTTACATGGCATACTACTTGTTTAGCCTACTTAATTTTGCGCATACACGTTTAAAATACCTACACCATATTTATTCTAATATTGATTACTCGAATGTCGAATGACCTAAAGCATAATAATCCTAATGTTCATTGTAATAAATATTGTTTTCCCTACTACTCGAACTGTCAATTTTCACTGCGCCTACTTTTATCATGTTCGAAATTTCATTCAAAAAGGCATTTTAATAACAACATGCAAAACATTTGAACAACAGGGTGAATGGTTAAAAAAAATGTTCAAGTAATAAACCAGGGTAAAACCGACGTGGATTGGTTAGGTTTCGAAACTAGGGCGGAGTGAATGGCGTAGTCTTTAAATACTTAAGTATTTTTAATCAATTGTTTACACATCCTTATACTTACAAAGCCAAAAAAAGGGGGTGACGGGGGGGCGAAGCCCCCCACTAGGGGGGCTCGGGGGGCGAAGCCCCCCGCATTAAAAAAGAAATAATCTGAACATCCCCTACCTTAACCTGGATAGGTTCGTTAGGTACCTTTTATCCCTTAGAGCGGAAATAGAAGCCCCGCGCAGCGGGGCTTCGTCGACCGGTTCCCTGGTCAAAATTGCTCACTTAAATTCTTTGGACAACAGGGCGAATTATTTAGTAAGTAGTTAAGTATAAGGAATAAAAAAATATTTTTTAAGCTAGTTAAAGGTAGGTAATCACTATTAGTACATTAAATAGTAGGAACATCACCATTATGCACAATAATTTTTCGATGCATATACATTAGACACGAAAATCATTAGGACAAACAATATTTAGGAACAACCTAGTTAGGATTAACAATTTCGGCTTAGTAAAAATATGCGCAACAATGTTTATGCCATTCATTTTTCGGCGTAAAGTTGTTATGCCACAAATTTTTTGAAATAAAAACATTATGCCACCCGATATAGACCCGACAGTCGTCATAATACTGTGACACGAACGGTTGTTTTGGTGTGACCCCAACCCAAAATAACAATAACACTATAATTAGCCCATAAATAATACATGATTCATTAGCATCCCTTTTACCGCTAATAATAAATGGAATAATTTACATCATTTAGAACGCGGAGAAAATGGCCCAAAAAGAAGCGCCGTGCCACAATAATCAAAGTAAGTGCGCATTATCCCAGAGTTTCCTAATAATACAAATGCACTCATCCATCAAAACATCACGATGCCGAGTTCTGGTGCAAGAGCAGCTTTTCACCAGCTTTAATTATCCTGAGTGTTTCCAACTGATGACAATGATATTTGATGAACCAAACTGGGAATTATAAACATCATTAACATTAAACAATCATTCATCTAAATTCAAAACAAGCCGTACATTAATGCTATAAACAGCAAATAGATGTAGGTAGTTATCATTTGCAATTTATAACATAATTAACCCCAAATTATAATTTGATATTGTTTTACATTGTTACAGCCACAACTAATAGGTATTCAAAATTGATCCCAAAATAAGGTAAAATGATTCGGCTTCAAACTTTCCAGTTCATAGGACCCTCGCCATTGTATGATTAATAGACTACCGAATGTTTAAAAAGCCGCTTTCACTTCCGAAGTGATTTATCATGCCTCTATAAGTAGGAGCCTATTTGTGAAATAAAACAGGAAGGTATTGGAAGTCTGCTGGCGATCAATAACTGTCGAAGCAAAAAAAATTCAATTAAACGCTTTCGGAATTCCTTTTACTGGGAAAACGTTTTGTGGGGTAATTGAAAGTATGTGGATATAAATTCATGTGATTAAATTCAAATTTCTGGTACAATTCTGAAACGGGCAGAGTTACAAAAAAGTATTTGACTCTCTGAATGAGTTAAGAAAGATAATGATAATGATGAGCTACTAACCGTAGTTTAGTAATCGTTTACGTACTTAATTCATTATCATCGTCATCATCATGAGTCGTTCTTTCAATGCTATGCTTCTGTTAAAGAACAGGTTCATTCATCGGCTTCTGTCCCTCGTCAAGCTAAAGGCTCACATCTCGTAATCATGTTACTCGTAGTTATTATTCACTTAATAATTAGTTCACCAGGGGGCTTAGACAAGTTGCCAATCGCTAACGCTTAATCGTCAATGAAAAAATAATGAAAGACAGCTAACTGTCTTTGTCGCACTAATATGAAAGAGTGACAGAGAGGGAAAACTACGATACGCTACTAAGCGCAAGCGATTGGTAACTTGGCTACGCATCCAGGTTCGTTTTCCATATAAATACTTGAAAAGTAGCTGTTTTTGATCTATTTTAAAGTAAAATGAAAAATAACCAACAACCTAATACACTTATAAGTAAATAATATCCTTGTATAAAATTTAGACAATTTTACTCGAAAAATGATATTCGATCAGACATTTATTGAAATATATGTATATGTTTTTTGATTATGCTTTATGACCATAGTTATTATACCAAAAAATGATTATTTATTTTAAAAGTAGATACATAATTACCTTTTTTATACAATTGAAGGTACGCAAATTGAACCATGCCCATGGGACAATATTCCTCCAAATAAATTATTGTTTGTTCTGTAACTTACTGTGGCGGTCATTGCTATAATATAATTCGCAGTAAGTATTAAAGTGCCGAACTAAAAGAAACTTAAGTGATAACCCCCTTCTTCATAAACGTCTCCTAAATTAGCAAGCCGCTAAGTATCGTCTGTCCCTTCGTACTTATTAATATGTCTATAAGACTGAAAGGAACAAACGACACTTTAAGGCAAGCTAAGATACGGGACGTACCTATATGAATAAGGGGGCTTACACATAAGTTTTCAGTTCATCACTTTAATACCTACTGCGAATTACATTACATAGTATTTAAGCAATGACTCCGTGACTGACAGTTATGACGCGCATCATTATTGATAAACCTATCGTGAACAAGTATTGACATAATAGTATTTTATGCAACCCTTGTTTAAGAGAGGTCAAAAAAGGTGAGTGGCGTGAGGCGAAGCCGAAAATTGTTATTAAAGACCCCACGAGCATTTTTTAATTCAGTTAAACAATGTTACATACAATTCTTTTTCTACGACCACACACTTTTTACGATTCATCAGATATGACATTTAAAATTAGGTTGGCAGCCACGTATTTCATTAAGTCACAATACACGAGGTGTCTTAAAATCCAAAACCGCACTGCGTGTATGCCCGAATACGTTTATAGTTAATAGACATTAAAGACTTATCTTGACATCTAAGGTAAGGTAGGGGCTTAAAGGTGTGTTCACGACACTGTAAATGACTAATAAAAGTACGGGAGTAGAAAAAATATATTATGTTATGTTAAATAGGTACCTATATATTTATATGTTTATATCACTTCAACTTCTACATAGAAAATATATTGTAGAACATCGTACCAATTGATTCCAACGTATATATTTATAGCCAGTCCTATTGAAGCCAGGAGCCCTTTCAACCACTCACCTACTTTACCTTAATCACTTAGTTCGACTCGGTTGCCGCAACGCTGCAATTGTTGCAAAATTGATTGTAATCTTATACCTATAGCTACAAAGGGTTCATTAAGGCTGATGGACGTGATCCCCAACCTATCCAATTTATAGTAGGTAGATAGCAGTTTAGAATTACACTTTAAGCTCTTTAGTGTATTATGGTCGACCTCATGGCGTCGATAATGAGAAACTGAAGGATTCGCATCAATATATCTTAAGATCACATAATTGTATTATATCTAGCAATGTACAACTTGCAGAACATTCTCAAAATTGCGGGAATATACTCGGTAAAATCTGAGAATTTTCATGAGAATTTAAGAGTAAGTTCCCATTGAGAATGTTTCCATGAGAACTAATAAAAAAGTGTTATAAAAAATATTGTATTTAACAATTGAGTAAACGAGGCATAACATAAATCGCAGCTTTAATAATAAACCGTCATAACTCAAAATTGTCAAAAATTGAGTTAATGTACTAAAACGCAATATTTTCCATAGCTTTACCCGGTCTCTTTCTCAGACCCGTCAAAATAGCGTTAATGAGAGAGATGGCATGAGTTGCTACGTTCAAATCACGCGATTCAAGTTGTGCTAAAGAGGCTAACTTCAATTATGATCCGATACATGAATAGAAAGGATGCTCATGATGAGAGACATTTCGATATATCGCCTTACTGTATAAAAAATTAGTAAAAATTATTTTAGAGTTTGTATTAAAAAAAAGGTAAATTCGAAGTTAACGCGTTTTATGACAAAATATTTATTGGAACTAAATGGTTCATTTCAGATTATATCGTTTTAACAGTAACAACCGTCGATTTTTTTGATTTATGCCATTATATTAATCATATTTAAAAAAATATTTTATCATAAAACGGCATATTTCGGCAAGGGTTTTTTGTAAGCTGAATTTATTATATTTATCACACTGATTTCGTTTTAGTTTGAACGTAATATCCTAGTAGACACTATGAACAACGCAATTAATATAATACTTTAACACATTAACACAGTGTAGTAACAAATACAATAGATTGACCAATTTCTCAAACTTTAAACTCGATTTCCCAAAATTCACGTTTTTTGAGTTATGACGGTTTATTTTTAAAGCTGCGAAATATACTTTAAAAGGTATGTATATACAACGGTTTTTGATTGATTAGATTGCTTGTAAACATTAAATTGCCGAGAACATTCTTTATAGAAGTTTTGGATCTTACGAAACTTCTCTTCAGTACATTGCTAATTATATCTCACGAAAGTTAAAATTTAAGTATTCCTGGTCAATAATCAGACCTGGTCTAAACTCAACTGGATTAATACGTTTTCATCACACTTGCTGTCTAAGCGCGCCATCGCTTGCATGCATCGCGGGAGTAATAGAAAAGTGAAATGCCCTGTGGTGACGGCAGTAAGAATACATTTGTCACCACCCCGACTCCTCCCGTCGCGGTGCCGTAAGAGTCGACTAAGGGATTGAAGTGTCACTTACCATTGTTTGATAAAAAAATGATGATGGGCAGCAGCGTCATCACAGTGGACACATAACTGCGATCGCCAATCCGCTTGCCCAGCGTGGCGATTATGGGCATTTACCTCCTAATGCTGTTATACGTATAGTTAATAGGAGAGGCCTACATCCAGCAGTGGACTATCATAGGCTGATGATGTGATGTGATGTGAAATGCCGTAGGGAATAGATTTGATTTTCTAAAAACACATGTTGTCTTCAAACTATTTTTTTGCTCGCAAGTGTGATGAAAAACATTGTGTGCATCACGGTCGGTAAGCGGAATACTAACTCGAGTCATTTAAAGCCCTCCACTTACGGCGTCGGGCTTCTGACACTCTCGTTAGTAATACCGTATTTACCTCCCTAGATGCACAATGTACTAATAATCTGTTTATTTAATATACATGTTTCGGTACAGCTTTGTATTTAAAGAGACTATTGAAACAAGTAACGCAAACATGAAGTAGGACCTACTTCTGTAAATTCCGGAATCCAAAACCGGTCCGGTTTTGGATTTCGGAATTTCCAGAAGACTTATAATTTAATAAATATTTCCAGGTAGTGGAATCTCGGGTGTGGTTTTCAGTTTCAGTGAATAATGAGTATAATGGTGGAGGGTAAAACTAAAAATAAACGTTCTTAATGTTGTGAACTTAATATTTTATGAAACATATTGGTATGTAAAGCAAATGTGAATACTTTATGCTCTGCGAATTTGTAACTATTAAATTACAGCCGTCAGCTTTATGGGACTTGTAGGGGGAATACGCAATGAAACGGACGCGTTATGAAACGGACACTATCGATATCTTAAAAAAATCTTAACGAACATTTCAAGGTTCTTTGGTTGTTGTCAACACTGATGACTATAGATGAACCCACAATAATGGCAGATCCCGTGAGACATTACTTCCTTCACTATTTCGCACGTAGTTGAAGCGCATGCATTTTGTAAAAAAATGCGTATTTTTGCAAACTAATTTAAAATTGGGCAACATCTTAAATTACAATTTTAATGTCTGTACTTGTTGAGGCATATTCTCAAGGAGATACGGAACGGTGAGTCATGATCTTATCAATACATTATTATTTAAAATTTGGTTAAAATATTTTTAGGTTCAATTCGCAATGAAACGGCCAGGGACCGTCGCATTGAAACGGACGTTGAAAGAAGTTGAATTATTTTATGTTGTTTTGTTTGTAAGTAATTGTTAGTTCTATGATCTCAGTTTGAGTTCTACCAAAGTGTTTGACTTATTAAAATAAGAATTATTGTTAAAAAAAAACTAATTACTATAATGGTTGAAAAATTAAACCAAGTCTAAGAAATTGAATATTTTATGTTGATTTTTTTTGTAATTGGTAATTCTGTGATCGTAGTTTGGGATCTACTAAGTAATGGCCTTATTAAAATAAGTATTATTGTGCCTTATGTGTCTCAAAGTCAAGTATTGGTTCCTAGTCCGTTTCAAGATACCCACTGTCCGATTCAGTGCTACAGGTGTTATGAAACGGACACAAGTGAGATTAAAGAAATTTAAATATTTCATAAAAAGTATGGCTTTTTATTTAATATAGTGTAATAATAATTATACTACAGTATATCCGAAATCCTTAATGATAGTTAACGAGTTCCTAAGTTTTTAACTACAGTATGTATCTTACTTAAAAGTTTAATTTTAGTTTCATGGCGTATCTCCCCTACACTACGGCATAATAGGTACCTACCTAAGACAAAAATTGTGAACAATTATTTATAGAAATGATGTTGTATCACGTTAATGAGCTCCTTAAAACTTAAGAAGTTTAATTTTATGAGCTACACGCGTATCACGTTCTTAATATAATAGCAATTTGTTCTAGCCAAAAAAATATCTGCATGATTGAAAAATAAGTGTTCGTTTTAGATATTTAATTTAAAATGTGCTTATATTTAAGTAACCTAAATTGAAACTAGGATTTACTTTCGGTGAAATGTAAAAATATTGAAGTAATTTAGCTGGGCAACTTAATTACGTTAAGAGACAATCTAAATAGAGGTAAATACATTTATTTCATACTTAATACTCAAAATCCTTTTTTTAGTTATTGATGTTACTTATTTACTAAATAATAAAGTAAGACCTTACTTTATTTACCTAGGTTTACACAGGCGCTTTAAGCTAATTTCCACTAGTAAAAAAACGTATTTCTAAATTTTTAATTATCGAGATAATAAATGATATCTTAAAACAGTAGGTAAGTGCATAAAATTACAAAAGGAAAACCAGTTATTTGATCATTTAAAATGCATGTTAGTCAACACTGTTGCAAAATATAATTTTAACTGAGCTGTACACCGCAAAAAGCCATTGCATGCCGTTCTGGATATTTTCATTATTATTACTCTGTACGGAGATATTTAATATTCCCGCAAATAAGGGAAAGCCACCCGCCATGTTCCGGAATGTATCGGAAATATTCATACGTATTTAATAAAATCTTTGATATTACTTTGCGGGTCTTATAACATCCATGATATGAGATATTGGTAAATTTATAGACAAATACCTATTTACCAAGGAAGCTGGATAAACTATTTCCTAATATTGTTTTCTAGATGATCTCTAGATAAAATGCGTAGATAGTAAAACATGAATCCATTAATGACTTTGAACAATGTTTATTATGGGACCAAATATGAAATTTCAAGACTAAAAACGACGCTTCCATATACGTATCTTTTTATGGCCTTTTTTTCTGGAGTTTCCATATTTAGTCACATGTAGTAAAAGTTGTTCAAAACTATTAATTAATGTATCATGTTTTAATATCACCATTATTGTAACATTCTGTATATACTTACCACTCAAATTAAAATAAAGGCCATCACGCGACTACTACTTTATTTCCGTTTATTAAGCGTCTCTGAAAAAGTGAGTTTAATTTTTTATGCGATAACTGTTACAGCTATAAACTTAAACTATAAAAATAATGCATTTTTTTATTGTTAGAAAATATAAATACCTACGTAAGATAAATATTTTTAAGTAACAATTAAAAGACCCTTATTTTTTTAAATATTAGGTAATACCTAGGTATTACCTAATATTAGGTAGGTACAGTCAAGGGCATTAATATATTATGTATACACTGCTCCATACTACTGATCCCTTACAAATGTGTCTATATATTAATGCACTCGACTGTACTATTTCGATCTAACAAAAATCTCATTTCATTTTGCTATATAATTGATGTAAAATTAAAAATAATATATGTAAAAGAATGATATAAAACCGGATATTTACCAAGTACGTTTAAATTATTGAGCACAAGATATTTTGGCACTTTTACGTTACGATTAAAACTACGAGTATTTTTAAACTTTAAGTACTAATAACCAAAACATCAATCCGTTGATAATACGCACAAAAACAGGGTGCAAGTAAAAACCACGTTCGAAAAAGGTTCATAAAATGTTGGCTCCAACCGCGATAGGCTATCAGTATCAGACGTTGCATTGACTAGTTAAATGCCCGTGTCCATGTCCACGAGATATCGCCGAGTCAGCGCGACCCTATCGCGCGAGGCACGCCGACGCGTCACGTGCGAGCCTCAATTTATCACCTATCAGGGCCCGTGACGTGGGCCCTGCGATGCTGCGGGAATATTTACATGTTGTATGGGCTTAGTGGCGAACTATTACAGTATGTATGTGACATTTTCAAAATCTGCTTGCACGAGCAGGAGTCAGGTTTTCACAGTCATTATTTTGCATTAGCGATTAGCGATTATATTCAACTATCTCTTTAATACTTTAAGAAAAATATTCATTTAATTAAATACTTATCCCGTTACACTTTCAAATCAACGGAATTTAATTTAGCGTTAAATAATATAGATATAATACATGAGCTAAAATGCCTACATAATTATAGTCAATCGCAAAGCTGTTGCACGTCGTCGATTAGTTAAATCAATTTACTAATTGTAATTGCATTCGTAAGATTAACTCCTAATAGTTAAGAGATAAACTTATAAATAGTGGTATTTATGTAGTTAATTAACCCATAGGGCACTTTTGATACTGGGTAGGAAAGGCGTCGAAAGGCATACAAATAAAATGTGAATAATAAATACAATAATTTCATACAAAATTTAAGGTAGCAAACCGTCAAACACAGCACACTGGTCCTCTTTTTATCTCTTCTCAAAGGCAGTGCCTTTTTCATGACATGGTCACCGCTGCGTCTAATTATGACATTTCCGAACGAAGCCTCAGTTCGGTGAGTTTCTCAGTGATGGGCTATGAAACTTCTTCCGTTATGGATATTATATATTTTTGAGAAATTTTCGACTCCTCTGGTCAAGAAAGAAAACTTCGGTAAACCCACAATTTTGAGAAAAACTGTGTTTGTACGAGACAATGGTCGACTTTTTCGTGGAATGCACCTTATGCACTTTGTCATGTCTAGTTATACTCGCAGCCCATCTTATCATCCTCATTTCGTTGGTATAGACTTTTTGAACTTGCACCTTTTTCAGAGCCTAGCACTCAGGACCATATTATAATATGGTAGGTCTCATTGCCTTTTTATAGACCAAGTCCTTGGTCTTGATCGGTATTCTTCGGTTACAGAGAACTCCTGTCAGATCCCGCCAACCAATCCTTGCCAACATTGATATTGACTCGGTGAGTGAGTCAGCCTCAATGGTAGCATCTAAAGAAAGCTTTAATTGGCTGAGGAGTTTCCTGGAGTCGAGTGCTTTTTGGATGTGTACGATGTTTATTTATTATTCTCTCTTTCCTTTTACCTCTATTTCCCGCCAGTTTGAGTAGACACTTATTAACAGATTTCAAAAATTCAATTAACCAAATGTTTTTATTTTAGTTTTGTGCCATTGTTGTGCCGATTTAGCAATTTTTTTTGTGATTGTAAATAAAGTAATAGACAGAAATAGGTTAAATATTGGTTAAAAATTTTAACTGCTAATTGGGATCTTTGGAAATATGAAAATATTATATTTTTATCAATCATCGAATCATCCATTTGTTTCTGGAATTAACTATCACAGGTTGTTTCTAGTAACTCGAGTGTGAAGTAAATCCTTTCTTTTTTGTGCCAAGTCAACCCTCGTTTATGGTATCTAGTTTTGTCACTAGCTAAGCATCACTAGGTACCAGTTACTCTGAATAATTCGTCAAACAAACTCAAATAAATTAGGAACTGTAAACATTCACGATAGATACATTCTTTCAATGATATCCAGTAGAATTCAAAGATTTTTCGTATTCAAAACACGATATTCATTGCTACTCTGTTTTCTTTTATTAAACGTATACATTCAATAATCTGCAAATCGAAGATAAACAAGGAAGAGCTTCAATCACGGGGCTCTCTATGAAAATTTCCATTTCCTATAGCTAAAGATTCTGTAATAAACTCTGTAGTACTTATTTATTTGAAATCGCTAACATTTACTATCCACTTACATACATCGCCTTTATAGAAAACAGTAATATAGTACTCTCGAGGGAAATTCGTTGTATTGCCTGTTTGTATTGTTGAACTGACGGTTGTTCAGACTAGTTCAGTCCGCCGCGCCAAGTTATTGCTCTCTTATGGGAACATAATCTACTTAATATTAGAGAGTAAAATTACTTAGAACTAAAAAAAAAGTTTTCAATCAAATATATCTATCAGACGAACTGGTGAGTAATATAATTTTCTCCAATATGCTCGGAAATGTTCGCATTAATGTAGCAAAAACGAAACGCGAAGTACCTTCTTATGTACCAGCTCAAATTAAAAAAAAAGATTTTCATTATTGTACAGTTTTTGCGGCCGCGAAATTGTACTAAAATCCATTAATGTATTGTTTTTTACTTCTTAAAAACTACTTTTGGACTTTGAAAAAAATGCATACAGCCAAATTCTAAAGCCACGACCAAACGCCTGGTCTGGATAGAGCGAGAGACGGCGATCAAATCTATGGCCGTCTCGTTCTATCATGAGTTACAAACGCCTCGGTGTGTCAGGTCGTGTAGGTACGGTTTAATGAAACCATAGATATCGTTACTATTTTTTATGAACGACCATGCATTAAAAAAAAGTTTAGGCGGGAATCATAAGAGATTTTTTCTTTTCAATTGTTATTCAATTTGCAAGAAGAATTACTTAATCGATTGTAATAAATTTTGTTTTATTTCCTTGCATGTTTGGAGAAAAGTCCTATATGTGCCTCGGACGGAAATAGAATTTCGTGGATTCGTATGTAATTGTCGGCCTCAGCTTCGCTTCGTCCGACAAAAAATACTCATCCACGAAATTCGCTTTCCCGGCCTCTGCAATAATGTACTATTTAATACCATCATTATTTTGTTAGTGGAAACATACAATGTAATCGTTAACAAAGTTAAAAGGAAATTTGTCAAAATTTCCATTGAAATCGAAAGGTAAATAAAACAAATGTATGTAGGCATATTCCCCCGACACCAACAATTCTTCCGATATTACTCCACATTCACCTTTTTATATTCATCCCGATATTCGCTTGCAAACAACATAAACGCCGGTGTTTATGTCCCACATTCGCGTTGCTATTCAAGAGAGAAAATTTTAACTTAACGACGGCAATAACGGCCTTACCGGGGCTCGTTTACACCTTCATGTAATATTTTCACCCGCAGCGCGAGAACGGAAGCAGAAAGTAAAGGGGACGGGGCTGTATCTACTCCGTAGCGACGTGAACCGCTTTTATCCCCAAGCTCACGGTTGGATACCTATTTTGCTTCATATAAATCGCATTTAGACTGTATTTGCATATATTTGTGTCTAACGTTCGAATCGGTACGTACTTATTACAATTGAAGTGAATTTATTTCCGGTTACAATTTGTGTACGAGTAGATAATTAGAAACTTGACCTTAATTGATTATGAATATCGAACTTGAGTAGGTACATGCATGATATGTATACAAATAATTTGAAGAACTTAAATGCAAAAATAAATTATCAATGTGCTTAATGGCAGAATTGGTAATATTTTAATTATAACGATCTCGTTATTTTAAACGACATTCTATTTAAATTAGTAATTATTACTAAAAATAAATTAATGTTGAAACCAAACCCAAGTGAAAGAAATGTGATATTAAATATCGCGATGCAAATGGTTGATCATAATGATATTCTTACTGAGAAACTAGGATTTATATCGTAGTATGTCATTATGTAACGATTTAGCTCACAATATAAAATTTAAAATTAGCGCTTTTTAGTTTCGCATGCAAGTGCAGAATGGAAAAGTTGCCCCATAAAAATATTGGTTAATTAAAAATCACTATCATGTAATTACTTAATAGGTACTAATACATCTAATCATACTGTATGTAAGTAGAATAATTTTCCCCAACTAACAAATGTGTCGAAAGGCTATGCGGTGAAAGTTCCATGGCCACGACAAGTAGAAAAGTGGCAACATTAATCTGATCTCCGGCAGCAAATAGCTCTCGAATGCGGTGGACGAGGGTAATGCACCGTGTGAGGAGTAGTTGGAGCAGAAACTGAGCTGCTGCGACCAGTTTACTCCACTTGTTACTATGGCGTGCATGCCGTTCACTCGATTTAACTTGAATATGTGCTTACACACAAACTATGTCATGTAATTATACATTACATTATTTTTACTAAATTAATTCTACAATTTTGCCATTTCAAGGATGGCTGCACAATTTTTTTAGTTTACTTAACTTATACCTTACCCCTCTTATTTATAACCGTCTCCTAATTTACCACCAAGTTTGGAGACGATTGTTTCTCCCTTTCGCTCTATAAAATTCGAAAATTCAAATTGAGATCCAATTTTCGAATCATCATTGTCGTCCCCTAGCTGCAATTCAATTCAGATAGAACTTCCAACACAGATCAATCTTCCAGAGCCAACACGTATAGTGAATTGTTTATATTGTTCAGTGTTCTAAGAATTATAGGTATCATGTAAGTGTTATATTTACAAACTTACTTACTGAACCGAAAATACAGCTAGTTTATTGTTAGTCCAAGGACTTCTGCTTATGATTTTCAGTTAATCTAGTGCCTCGATTTATATCCAATAGTACTATGTAATATATCTTTTCAGTAGAAGTTAATCAAAAAGATTTATGATTTTAAAAAGTACCTACTAGCATTTTATTTTTGTAGCATTTCGATTATTTAATGATATAAATAAATACCAAATAATTGACCTCTGGAATTCATGGTTGTTGTTTCCTCTTGTTAATCCCCTATGATGGTTCCGTTATACTATCACGTAACGCTAATTTGTTTATTTTTTAGTTCATAGTTACAAAAGCAGACTATTACAATGTACCTACCTAAGGTATTTTCATAAGACGATTTGTTACGATAGTCGCATTGGGCACAGTGGAATAGACCTAAACTTGGAGCGAGAGACTTATCTGAACCATAACACTAGCTCTAGCTATGTGGCTGATGGCGAGTTTATTTGACACGTTCTTGTATATAATTGTGTCTTATTTAGCCTGTGGATTTGATATCGGTATTTGTGGTTGTGCCACACTTGGTCGATAGGTTAATTTCAACCAAGAATAGGTTGTATCCAGGTGGTTTTTGATTATTTTATGTAAGACGTGTAAATAAGTATTATGACGGTATAAAATATATTTGCATGGCCTGTTAAATAAACTTGATAAATTTTCTGACATTGCGTTCAATTTGGTTCTTTGAAGGTCCATATCCATGCGGATATTTATTTATGATTTCGTTAATACGGGCTATTGAGAGTTCCCACATGCGAAAATAGTATTCAACGACCGTTTAAGATTTCCTGGAATATCCTTCTCAACCTTCTATGGTCTATGGTTTTGGACCTACGAGTATAAAAAAGGGCGTCATAGTAAATAACCTAACCCGATTGCTAATCATGTTTGTTTTTCAGTACTTTTTTTATTATTAGGAGCACGTATTGTCCCACTGCTGAGTAAAGGCCATCTCGGCATCGCTGACGGGGTCTGCCGGCTCTCCGCCTCGAGATGCTGGGTTGCCACTCAGGAGTAATCTTGGCCCACAGTTCACTTGGCATGCGGGACACGTGGCCAGCCCAGTCCCACGTTGACTCCGCCGTATACCGAGACACATCAGCAATTATAGTTCTGGAGTGCAGTGTTGTTTTCTGGATACGATTTATTAAATTAGTCATTACAAGTAAATACACATAAATATTATAGTAAACGTCCCATTGATAAGGTAGGTATGTACCTTACATCACATTCAAGTATTCCTCATGCGTATTTAATAATTTTGTCATATGTTCCAAGATGATTTTGTCGATCACCATACCATTCCTCAAGTTTTCTTGTCACATCATAATCTCTCACTCTTTATATCAGGTTATCAGAATAATTCTTATGTAGGTATTACTATTCCGCGATCAACGTTGAGTTTCATTTTATGCCTCTCTTTCATTTTAAATTAATGCAGACAAGACCAAGATGTACTTAGACACTGACCAAACATTTAAATAAATAGTTTGCGATAGCTTACCATGCATTCGTACTCTCACGGCATGAAACGCTGGTTCAGCCAACGTCAGCAGTTAAATTTACACTCACATATACCGTATCTGCCATCTCATCTCGCGCAGCATAGCCAATTTAGCATTTATCAGGTTAGCAAGCGTAATGTGTTTATGAGTGCTATAATAACTCATGCCAGTCTCTGTGACGCCAAGCTAATCTTTTAATGACACTGATGTTTGACACCCTCGAACTATTCAGGCCAGTATTGCTTCTCGCCATCTTTATATCAGCAATTTGAGTCATCCATCTATTTATGATCAGAGGCAAGCTCCTACCGTCTAGATTTTTCTTTTCTTATGCGTACTACCAAGGAGTGAAATTCCCTGCCGACATCTACATATATTACCGAGATCATATCACCCATCAGCCTTCAAGTCAAGGATGAATAGGCACCTTCTGGGCGAACTCACTTCATCGTAAGCCGCGTTTCTGCCCTCGGCTGGTCTCTGGCCATGATTAACCCATTTCAAATAAAAATAAGAATATCTAAAACCACTTTGGAATAAATAGCCATACCGGTGGCGATAAAATGTATGAAACAAGCGTGTTGGTACTCGCACAGTCTAAACTGGTGTGAGTAAGACAAATCATGCTAGGGTAACTGTGCGGGCAACGGAACGGGTGAGACGCACTTTGGGTGTGTCCACCCTATATGTTAGTACCGACCCGCTGAGTTTCTTGCCGGATTCTTTTCTGGTCAGTGGTGTAGGGTTAGAACCGGAAGTTGATTTTTTTTATTTGCTGTTTGGTTTAACGATTCAAAAACACTCGTTGCTGGGCCTACTTGAATAAAGAACACTTTGACTATTTACTTTACTATGACATAGCCCAGTATCATAATCTATACAAACTTTAAATTACTTATTTACATGGCTATTTCCTCTGCAACAGTCCCAATGCCCACTGAGACTGGATCACAAATATCTGTAAATCGGATTCAGCAGACGCTCTGTATAATATTATAGCTTTCCAAAGTCCTCAAACCATCTCTACGCGTTTCAGAATCTAAAATGGTAAACCTCCCTAAACATTACATAAATATAATATAACCCTATGTTTTCATATCGTAACGGAAGTTAATGGGAAAAAGAAAATTTGTGGGAGTAAATTTGTGTGCAGAAATGTAAGGCGATTGATTGGTTAATGGTAATAAATACAGCATGTGCATAGAGTTTAAATGCAATCATTCTTTTTAAGTTGTTGGCAGCAGACGGGGGCAATCATTCGCCGACACCTTATCATCGGCTAGTTAAGCGTTTCGCTGATTGCTGGATTGAGTCGTAAATCTTTGCCCGCACGCGATCCTTCGACGAGCTATATAAAACACAAGAAATGCCTACAGTTTTAACTGTGGTGCCTGTAAAATGATAGCCCACTTAAAACGATGTGTTATTTATATGAATTTTCTCAAACTTGCTACGGAATGTTGATTTTACTTACTTTAAATTAAACCCGGAAATGCTATGTATCCGGTGTCATGTGCTAAGATGATAATTATGTAAAGAGATTTCATGTATTATAAATATTAGATGTCATATACCAAAGAAAAACGACCAAGATCAGCTATGTCTGAGGTGGGGATCGAACCCACGTACTCAGCTTTCGCGGCTGATGCCTGTACCCCTCGGCCACTCGGTCTTAGCAACCACCGGTCAAAGTTCTCGGGTATATGCAATCCCTTATAAGGCCAGGCGCCTCTGACCATTCTCTAAGGGCAAGCACTACATGCCTGCACCTCCTATTAGATTTCATGTATTTATTTCACAGTTCACACCTAGGACTGCAAACAAACTGTCTTTTGTTTTGAAACGTCAAATTGTGACACTAGGTCTTGACATTCAGCCACAGAAAAAAAAATAACCTAAGAACTAATTTCTATACCACCAGTTAAAAGGACACCTCAAACAGATTAAAAAGAAAGTTAGGCGCGAATGGTTTTTTTTATGTTTTACGATACTGTACTATTGGTTTATTTACAAATTGAATATTATGGTTCGGCGAAATCAGATCGTTTTATTTCATGGCAAGTTTGAGAAAAGCACTATACAAATCTCGGCGAGAAACAGGGTTACAGGCCGCGTATCCCTATCTATTTGGCCTGTAATCCTTCGTTTCCCGTCCTCTATAGTAATGTACTATAATTAAATTATATTTTTATGAAACAAAATGTTATTTTTTAGTTAATTCTTCGTATTGTAAGCAGCAAAGTTTACTGATATTCACATTCATAAAATCAACCAGTTAATATTACAAGGTATGGTCGAAATCAGAGTTGGACAAAAAGTAATCCGATTACGCCTTCCGATTACAAAGTACACATACAAATTTACAGCAGTAATTTTTGCCCAACTCTATTCGAAATGGATTTTTTCTTTTTTACAATTCTGTAAGCTGAAAACAGAAATACATTTATTTTTCATCGACTGTATCTACTGATGGACCAATTAATATTATCATGATCATCATAAAATGAAGATATTCTTTTACCAATGATATCTGTTAGAGCTTTTGCCAGCTCCTTAACCATCCGATTCGATCTTCATTTTTATTTAACTCTTTCTAAGTTTAGCATCTCTGATTACTCGTATGTCACTAGCTCTCCAGCTTTTTTCCCTCCCCTCTAAAATAGTTTTGTAAGGACTGTCGTATCGTGTCAAGTGCCCAATTATTTATCCACATCATTTTCAAGTTTTCTTTTAGCATTTCTTGCGCAGAGTCTACCTCGTTTATCATCCTTACCTATTGTCTAAATTATGGCTATGATCTACTATACGACGCCGTACGCCGCGTTTAGGATTTTTCCATAGTATGGGGATCTTACTAATTTTCGATTGGAAATCTTCTTTTTTTTTATTTCCGGAAGGTATACACTTTCAGCCCTAATTGTAATAAACGAAACAACCACTATTTTTCAATCCTTTTTTGAATTCACGACTTTCTAAATGCACAACTTGAGAAAATTGCATTTAAACTTTATAATGGCAAAAAACACACTTCTACTTCGAAGTTACATAATGTTTATTCAATCATTCTTGGAAGTTATCCAATTATAATAAAGGTTAACAGTCTAAAAACACATGCTAATTATTCTGATTTCTTAGGTTGAACATGTGAAGGCGAAAGAAACACGAGAGTGATAATTATTAGTTATACGCAATTCATAAAATAATTAAATTAAAACTGATAGCTTTTCATCATACTCTAAGTCATTTAGGAATAATTGTATGAACGAAAACTCCATAACCGTAAAGAAATTTAATAATTACCACATTTTTTTAAACATATAAAAGGTCACTTATAATATTAAAAATCAACAATATTATTTGTGTATTGACGCTAAATCACCTGATTAAACTATACTATTTAGCACGGTGTGCTACAATGGGATCATCGAAATAGCAATTTTTTTTAACAATAAAGTTTAGTAACTCGGTCGAAATTGTTGTATTGAAATGTAACTAGGGTACCTTCATGCCTAGCCAACATGCTATTCTGCAATCATATACGATAAGCAATAAGTAATAAATGTATGTGAATGAGAGATTCATACGAAAAGTCACATTATTATACTGCCGTGCAATTCCTAAACCACAGTAACTGCCAATTTTCCGATTTTTGGTTTTTTGGTGATCTATAATCAGCAAATCAAAACGTATAATCCCAATCGATCGGTTTTTAATTTGGAAAACTGGAACATGGAAACTCGAAACCCCAAAAGCAGTAAGTGACTAGTTTTTCCTGCATAATGCAATATAAAACGCAGTAAAATAGTCTACGGCTACGGATTTTGGGCTGATACTGACTAAAACGAAGTACAGGTGTAGATTATCACGATTTTTAGCATGTAAACTCATAGTATCTCGTTTATAAAGAAACTAATTAAAACACAGTATACAATTTTTATGCTAAAAGTGTTGTACTGCGTTTCTAGTTTCATAGATTAATAAGCATTAAGACGCAGTAGAAATAAAATAACGATATTTAAAGTGGTACGCTACTGTTCAAATAAGTATCGTATTGCGATCTAAACTGCAGTAACAAGTTCATTAATGTACACATTATGCTGTATGTTGTATTACTTTCAATAGCAATAATACTAGCTAAAGGACAGTAGCACCCCAAGGGGCTGTAGTTTAGGCAGTATTTTTATGTTATTTGACTATTTTAACTGCATTTAGACGTTTATTTTAAGTGGCAAATTCGAGTTACGAGTAGGTCCATCTCGGACGTTCCTTTAAGAGGGCTTATAGTGATATCGTTAGAACATCCTGTTTAAGGTAGTAAAATAATTCTTGACCTGTTTACAATTTAAGACCACCAAGGTGTCGTCTGTTGATAACCGAATAAAAACTTATATAGTTAAACACATAAAGGTATTGTTACCTAATTATTAGGTTCTTAAAAGACAAAAATAATCTTCTCTTTAGTTTGTACACATTTAATTTTGCTATGCGAGTTATGGTTCATAGGCGACGGTATCATCTTACTAAGCAATGCCTTGCCAACAAATATCATCGTTATGTCATAATAAATTGTTACTTACATTTATTTTGTTCTTGATTGCAGTACCTCGCCGTAACGTATATGAATTATACAAATACCGCCAATACTGGTCAATAATCGAGTATTTAGAAATTAGTATTTACCTGTTTTGGGATTCGATAAGATTGCTACATACTTTTTGATTTAAGTTTCTTATACGGTAATTCCAGATGCATTTAACAAATTTCTTTTTATTAGTTTAAATTCAAAGCTAAACATAAAATATAAAAGTAAATTCTAAATCATTTCTTTAATGAATTGCTACATAAAATATATATGATGTTATTAAATTAGTCACGGATGTTTAAGGGACGTTAATTAACATCAAAACAATTAACTTTCATTATAAATTAAAAAAAAAACATTTACCGAACAAAAAAGAACGTTATAATTTATTTTCTAAATACTCACCCCCTATGTAATATCCTATCAAGATGTTTGTTTAAGCACTGTTTGTCATGGCCTTATTAAAGGCCTCCACAAACCGGCCGGCGGTTCTAGAATTATGACTAAAGAGGTTTCATTTATTTATCTTATTAACAGGACATTGCTTTAAAGAAACAAATTAGTTTCCTAGTTTTCTCCAAAAAAACATAACAAAACCTATAATGTGTCATACATAAATATACTCCAGGAGCGGAGTAGGTACTACGTATTGTAGTAATAGGTCATAATTAAAGACAATTTATTCTTTTAATGGGGATTTGTATTATAATATACAGTATTCTAAAGACTTTTTGATTTATAACTGACACGAATACGTAAGAAATTATATTTATTAAAATTAATCGTAGAAGTGCTACGCCATAATCAGTCGTGACCTTACACATTGAAATCAATGTAAGGCTAAATATAATGTGCCATTTGCTAGGATTACAACCGATACTGGTACCTAAAGTAGATTGTTATTTCATTGCTTAAGAAAATGTGGTAATAAACCTTAATTTTTGTCTATTTTTTGTATTATTGACGACAAATCCCTAAATAAACTGCGTTTTCCAAGTAACTTTTAAATCGTTTTTTACTTCCTTCTGTGCCTCACATTAGCATGAAACTTGATAAGCGTGTTTGAATTTCTTAGTAATAAAATCATGTAATGCTATTACAAAGTTTTGTTGTATTTTAATTACTTTATTAAAAAAAAACTATATTTTACTGCTGTGAATGAAGTTCGTAGCACGAAAATTCAGTCAAAATACTAGTTAAATTACAGTACACTAGTCCCTTTTACTGCAGTTTAACCTGTAAAATGCCGCCTATCTCTAAAACACACGCAAAATTTGTGCAGTAAGTGGTCATTTTACTGTGTCTTAATTAGTAATTGTTATATTTTTTCCTGTTTTTTAAAGCGCAGTACAAACACAGAATTTCGAAAAAAACACATATTTAATTTTAGAAAAAGCAGAAGCACGTATTTTTTAATTTATCATATTGTACGATTTTAATACTTCATTTTGGGCAAAAAATATCTCAATAACTATCAAATCTTGGAAAATATATTACTTTAAAACTGTTTTTTGCTATTATCTCAAAATCGACTTTTGGCAGTTACTGCGGTTTAGGAATTGCACGGCAGTATAGTCACGTGACTTATCGCTTATCGTATACGTTTCCAGAATAGCACGTTGGCTAGGTATGAAGGTACCCTTTAGGTAGGTTACATTTCAATACAACAATTTCGACATAGTTACTAAACTTTATTGTTAAAAAAATAGCTATTTTTATGATCCCATTGTAGCACACCATTTTAAATAGTATGCATTGGCATCTTGGCTAGGCCTGCTTTGTCACAATACTTAAGTTCTAAACTTTAGCATCTTAAACACGAAAGTCACTATTTAGTACCTATAATACGAGTAATATTTATAAAATTATGTTATTTTGTATAATTGTTTCAGAAATCAATATACAAGTAATACTATTTATAAAAATGTGATGACTACCTTACCTTGTACAGTGGCGTTCAGAATTGCATGGACGATTTATGAATGAATTCATTCATAAACTGTCCATGCAATTTTGAACCCGTCTGTACCTTTCCATATACACCGACACATTTAATTAATGATGGCAATGATAATATTTATTCGTCCATCAAAAGATATATAGTCGACGAGAAAAAAATGTATTCCTGTTTTCACCTTACCTACAGTATTAATTGTTATAAAGATAAAATCGATTTTGACCATACCTTGATCTCCAGCTGATGCACATTACTACGTACGTGATGTGTGCTCCCATAATATGCGTAGTTAAAACGAGAGGAATGCAGCAGTTAAGTAGATTGTGATTATAATAATGAAGTTACGAGTAACTAATAAAATAAAATTGTAGTATATTTTCTGCCCATAGCGGCATTCACAGGCCTTTAATATAGCGCTTAAAATTACATAGATATCTATAACCGTATCTATAGGAAATTGAACAATTGCAACCGTGCAATGCAGATGCAATATATCAATGGTATAGGCATACAACGTTTTGAACTGAAATATGCTTGTTGTACGGGACACTAGGGAGCTCTCAATCAGGATTTCGTTCACTCTATTGGGAAAATCAATCGGGTTTTAAAATTTTCATTCACTGGTTGGCTACCCATTTAGAATTGGAATTAACTATTAATGGATTTACCATATCACTATTACTAGTTTTAGTACATATTTATTTCTATTTTAAAATAAAATATATCTGTAATAACTGACAAATGACTTCACATAAAATATTTCAAAATTGATACTTACCTCACCTAAACCGCAACAATTGGATAATAATATATATTATGAATATCCAAATGTGTGTCCTAGTTGTTTCTGACTACACAACTTTAGTATCGAAACGTTACGGTACATGTTGACATTGTTGACGTTTTGTTTTGTGAAGAAAATAAATCATATAAATAGGTAATACATTATGCAAAAGACACCATATTTTTGTCTTTTTGTTTTGATTATAATTGATACGACGACCCAAACGATTTAGGTTCAATTAATCGATTTAAGAATTAATTTGTTTTATATTGTAGTGAAAAAAAAAATGAGGTTTTTATGCTGTCAATTATGGTTTATATAGCAAATGTCGTAAATGAAAAAAATCATAATGGCTATAACAAAAATAGTGCTACATTTATTTGAAAATTATTGTCCTTTAAATAAGCTTTAAACTCCTAAAACTCGGTCTATTAGAATGAACATGCCACGTATTCTGCTTTCACGGCCGTTTAGATGCCATAAGCTTATAATTCTTATAAATGATGTAAGTGTACCTACAGCAAAGCTACAAGAAAGAATAAATTAGATTAGAAATATAATTAGGTTAAATAAGAAACCTACTTATGAAAAAGTAATTTAGCGATCGACAAAAAATGTTTATATATTTAGCAAGTTATATTACTGGTAGGTAAAATCAGGCACATCGCAGCGCGGAATACTGATTGACATTTTAACTTAATTAAATTTCCGTCGCTTGGGGACTCTTTTGTCCTCCATAATTTCATTAAATCTCGCATATTTTAATCGTTTTTTAGTCCGAGCTTAACCACTGCACTTTCAAGGTATTTATTTTTTAATCAACCGAGATTAGATATTTGATTGTAGCTTTAAAAATATCGAAAGGACACAATTTTAATACCAGCAATTTCATCACTTTTTTGCATTTTATTTTCTGTTAAGTTTATTTTGAAGGTTGTTCTTAGGATACGAATAATTAGCGATGGTTTGATAAGTTGGGGACCTGTTCGCTCTATAATGTTAAAATAACTTGATTTCCCCTATATGTAGTAGTTAGTATAGGTATAGGTGCACGAGAGTTGAGATCACGAACAGAACATCATCATCGTCATTTCAGCCATAAGACGTCTACTGCTGAACATAGGCCTCCGATTTGGAACTCGATATACACCGGTTGGAAGCGACCAGCGTGTCCCGGCGATCTTAATAAGATTCGTTTGTCCATCTTGTGGGTGGACGTTGTAGACTGCGTTTGCCAAACCGTGGTCTAAAATCGAGCAGTTTTCGACCCCATGGACTCTCCCTGCAATGTAGCCTGCCCATTGCCACTTCAGATTGCTAATCCGGAGGGCTATATTGGTGACTTTTGTTCGTCTACAGATCTTTTCATTTTTTATTCGATCACATAGAGAAACCCTGAGCATAGTCAACTCCATAGCTCATTGAATTACTTTGAGCTTTGAGACGAGACCGATAGTGAAGAACCACGTTTCGGCGCCATAAGTCATCACTGGTAACACACATTGATTGAAGACTTTCGCCTTGAGGCACTGAGGTATGTCGGATGAAATGACGTTGTGTGGTTTCCCGAACGATGCCCAACCGCGTGGGATTCGGCTGCTAACCTCTTTTTCAAAATTAGACACACCTAATTGTATTGCTTGTCCTAGGTAGATGTACGAGTCAACAACTTCGATTACCGAGCTTTCAAAAGATATGGGGTGGGCACAACATTGGCATTTGACAAGTTTCGTCTTGTCCGTAATCATTTTCAAGACTACCCGTTGAGAAATTCAATTGAGGTTATTCAGCATCGTGCAGAGTTTCACCGTCGACTTTACCATGACTACGATATCGTCGGCAAAACGAAGGTGAGTGATGTATCAGCTGTTTATGTTGATGCTAAGTCCTTGCCAATCCAACAGCTTGAAGGTGTCTTCCATTGCGGCAGCAAAACAGTTTCGGAAAGATGATGTCTGTCTGCCTTACGCCTTTTCGCAAGGGTTCTCTAAATCATCTCCGAAAATTGTTTTTACGAATATTACATCGCAACCAATTTTTCGCATAAAGTCATTTCGCCGAATGATCATGTTATATTTGAGTTTTTTTAAATCGTTTCATTTCCCAACTATATGGTCGACAATTTTATCTTTAGCCTTGGTTTTAAATTGGAACTTTTTGTAATACATATTTTCATGTGGTTTAAGGTTTAGTTGGTATAATATACATTTTTAGTTACCCCATATTATCCATTTTTTTTGTATACTTAATATATACATCTTGGGACATCTCATACAAATTTTTTTTGGGGCGAATTGTATACAGGTATGTCATTGGTTTTTAATAACAGCTTACGCAGGGTTTTATATTAATGTTTATAAAAAATAAAAAGTCGGGTCCTAAACAGTAATTTAGCTGAAACCGATGAGGGGTGCAATGCCGAGGGAATAACAAAACAGTCGGTTCTGGCACTCGCCGGCCGGTACCGCGGCACGCTCGCTTTGCTCGTTCGGCTCGCGCGCTGTGAGGTCGCAGTATCACCTAACACTCGCTTCGCTCGTCGTCGTACCTAACTGGACTCTGTGAAGTGTTTTTTTAACGGTAAAATGTGTATTTTCTTAGTTTGAGTAAACAGTTGCCACATATAGATATGAAAAGGACACTTACACTGACGAAACGTTAGCCGTGTAATGGTTGTCAGGCCTAGTGAAAGATTTAACAAATGATCAGTATGCTAAAACATTGTGTCATTACAATAATCCGTTTTATAATAATTCTGCCAAATGAAACGTTGTCATGCAAAAACTTGCTAATAGTTGGTTGTCAAAGTGAACCATGGGCAAAATATTGGTTGGCAAATGAAATTCGGGCAACAAAAGTTCGGAGAAAAGGCAGAACCCCTTTCGCAACGCCCGGGTGCTCTGCTCCTGTACTCGAACTGACATTGTGGTATTACTATAGAAACACTTCAACACTTTAAATTATCTATAGTAACAGTAAACTTTTCTGTTTTTTGTACAGTTTTATTTCATTACTATACTATACAATCGCTCAAACACCACCCAGCTTATAATGCGAATTAAGTGTATTATAGACACTATTGGCTAATTATCTAAACTCGTAATTTTGTTTACTTCACCAAAGCTCTTTCATGGCGCCGATAAAAACGAATGGATGTAATTCCTACATCTTTACTCAAATTTACGTTGAAATACAAGAGTGCTGAAAACAATACCTACAATCCATTCCTTTTTGCTTTTTGAGCGCCTTGTAATAAGCTTTGTTACTAGATCTGCACAAAAAGGAACAATCATGCGAGTTCCTTTTGAAGATTTATGAAAAACAAATGAAGCTTTTTTAATAGATGCGAATATATTTTGCAAAATGTAAAAGCACATTATTATTTCTTTCGTGGATACAAAACCAAATAAACACTAGTTATGTATGTATTGATTTTATACATGTTAATATTAAGTAAATAATATCTAATAAAGGTATTTTCACTTTTAGTCACACCCAATTAGCATGAAATTAAAAAACCTCAATTGCAGTCAGATTCGTAACGACACCAAAAAACAATATCTTTAGAGATTGTGACTTTATCGGCATTTTTATAATATAGGAACAATCGCTTACAGTTTATATACGTAAAATTAAAACCAAAGCCGAGTTTTTATAGAAATGTAATGCTTAATTGTCGTAACAAACCTGACTGAAATTAAGGTTTTTAAATTTCACGCTAATTGGGTGTCCCTAAAAGTGACAAAGCTCATAAACTTTATATGACAAAGGTACACAAAGTAGGCACTTTAAAGCAAAGACGGGTCGCAAAGTTAAAAGTCATGTCAGTTAAAAGGGGTTGCGTAGGTCGCAAGCTCCGAGGCGCACCTGTGTCGCTCGCGATACTGTGATGCATGAGCCAAAACGATTTTCTATTTAGGTACTTGTATTTTTAAAAGTTAGTCCAATTTTGGGATAAAGGAGGTAGGAATGTAAATTTGTATCAAATAATGTATGTTAAGGTATTTAAAAGTATGTAAAAACATTAATAAAGAGATTTGCAAATGCACGGGTCTAACTTGACCTACACATCGGCATACGCAGTATAGGTACTAGCTACGTATGACTGCAAGTGAAAAAAAAATATATGAAAAGAGGTCGTTTTTAAAGCGATTTCTAATTTTGAAACCCTAGCAACAGAAATATTGAACAATAAGTAGAATAACGAATAATTTTAAATCTTGAGCGTAGCGGCCACCGTAGGCCGCAACAGACAGGCTTTCAAATAATAGTGTGCTTGTTCGAACCACTGAGGTGAAAAAGTAATGTCATGTCATAATACTCGTTTCATAAAATGATTTATTATTATAATGTATAATTTTCCTGCGTATGTTCTTTCAGTCGATTGATATTTTAGATAGCTGACCGGTGAATTTTGTTTTAGTGAACTAACATTAGGTACATGTGCATCTTTTTATAATCGCGCACTGTCTGACGAATATTTTTTTTGGTAATTTAATGGGTATAAGATATTACTATGAGATATCATAAGGTAAAGCCCTTCAAGGCCTTCATAAGGTGACGCTCAGGAAAAGAAGAGTTGTATTGTGAAATATAAATACCTACTCATATTATACCTAGCACCGAACATCAAAAAATGTGTATAACGTACTTATACAGACAAAACAATATTAACAACGCTAAAAATTATAATATTGTTAAACATAGTGCTCCTTTTTCCATAACCTGCCTGTTCGGAGATTTCATGGTAGGTACTTAAATTTGAAAATATCATGGGAATAAAATGCTTCTCGTGTATTTTTAAAATATTAAATACAAACAAAAACATTGTGCCAATAAGGATAAGCGTTGAGCTGGTATTACGTATTCAAAATCAATAGCAACATCAAATGGATCGGAACCAAATTTTTATCACGACACTATAGAAGATTTTTTTAAAGTTATTTTTAAATGTTAAAAAAGATGAAACCTAACAAGTAGGTAAGTTACAGGATTGTCAATAGTTAGAAATTTAAATACACAACAAGAATGTATTATTGATTTGTTTATTTTATTACAGAGTAAAAAAATAGGTAAGTACTATTTACGCGATAATTTTGAAATGTTCTTCTTCATTCTCATACCTATCTGTCATTTTGATCAACTTTCTCTCACTTACACGATCCATTTAAATTTATCTATAAGTGTTAATTACAATCACGCATATTTTTTTAAACTTTACTGAAAAAACTAGTGTCAATAAAATACGACCATGTTTATCGACATAGCAACCGGTGTATTTCAGAGACTATTTTCCATTGTCTATCAACCCTTTTGACAATTTATCGGGACATCACATTTTCATACAGGCGGGTGGCACGAACTTTGCGCGGCCGCGCTCATACATATTCAAATAACCCGAGCTGTACAAAGCAGGAACACGCTGCGCCTCTGACGTGTTAGAATTACAAAAAAAAGAGCGCAAAATATGGTAGCAGATAAACAATCTTTATCTAGATCACATTTATGTGCTCATAAATTATGTAAGCATGTCGATCGCAATCATGTGTTTAAAAATAGTACGCGTTTTATATTCTAATGATATTCCATACGAGTTATATTCCACGTCTCATGTATTTTATTTAAGAATTTTGTTTATTACTTCATGCTATATTATGATAAAAATATTTACCTAGATATTGATATTTAATTATAGGTACATAGTAATACCATATTATGAATGGTGCGTTGCTACGTACGTATACAATACATTGACGTCATTTATTATACATTGGTGGTAACAAACAATGTCCTTAAATATATGGCTTTCGACACCCGACAGTGACATTCTGAGAGCGCCATAAAAGTCCGCAACAGTTTGGGAAACATTTAAATGGACGCTTCTCGAGAGCGAAGGTGCTATTGTAAACTTTTCAACAGCCGTCAGTTCTGAATGTAATTCAACTTTGTACGGGTTTATTTTTAAATCATTTGGACTCTAAAATTAAACTTCTATCCTCTGTAAGTATAACTATTCCAATCAATACGTACTGAATCATATGACTGAGTAATATATGACATAATTTACCGGTTTGTATATTTATCTATTAAAAAAATGACTACATACAACATTAAATAAAGAAACATACAGTTAACTAAGTGGGATATTGATAAATAGACATTTGTTTACAAGGTGTAACAAAAAAAGTAGTGTCTCGTTTAAGGATCCATTCAGTATCGTATTTTAATCAAAGTAGAAATTTGAAAATATTTTTCGTAAAGAATATTTTCCCTCCATAGATATTTTATTTATTCAATTGTTAGTTGTTTGCAGAGTTAGAAAAACGTATCACTGTTCACGGGGTCCATATTGGCACTTATACAATTTTTTTCTTCGAATATTTTTACTAATACCGTTTTTCACTCATAATCATCATTACTCCGAAAATTTTATCCCATACTTTTTTTCTTACTAAAAAACTATACTTCTACCTACAATGTTCATAACGATTTTTATTTCGAAATTTTATCCTCCTAAAGTATTCAAGTAGATTAATCTATACCCTTAAAGTTATTTGAAATAAATTGTTTATTTATAAACATTTTCCTATTAGGTTCACCCTGTTGTGGTATAATTATTTTATGAATAATTCTATATGATATAAACTATGTAGTCATAATGAGCTTTGTGCAGAAACTGTTGTGGCAGATTTCTCGGAGCAAAGCTCCCGCCTTAGTCTTCTAACCTAACCTATCCGAGTCGGATCTGCCCCGGGAAGTTTTGTTCGCTCGCTTCGCTCGCTCTGCAGAAATTTTCACCCTCACAACAAATTCTGCCTGACGAAAAATGCAAGTTTTGAACATGTGGCTATATGCCCAAAAAAATCTAATTTCTGTAAAAATAATGTTCGAAATATTGTTATTTATGCCAAATGATGTTTCTGCCTTATTAAGATGATGCCAAAATAGATTATGCCAAATCTGTTATGTCCTAAGCGTTTCGGACAAAAAAAGTTATGCCAGATAGAGGGAACCCGTTTAGTACAGTACTCTGCCACAACCTGATTTGTGCAGGTAGCTATTGTTTACAGTAATAATACGATTTATATTTAATTAAACAAAAATAATTCATACATAAAACCAGTACATATAAAAATAAATATAACATTAGAGTATATAGCATAAAATAAGTATAGTGAAAAACTATATAAACATAAAAGTTAGTACTAAAAATATGTATGAAAAACAACATTATGAACATAAATAATTCTAAGTGATGATAGTTATGAACAAAGATTAGGTACTTCTAAATACCGATCATTATGATGTAAAATTGTATAAGAAAAATTTTCGGAGTTCCAATAATCTAAGTTGCAATTTTATAAATACTTTGGCGCACCCCTGTTCACGACTCATGTTTCACCCTGTATTTGTGTAATAGTATGAACAATATGAAACACTTGTACCTTTACATTTTCAAAATAGCCAAGACAGGAGAAATCGAATTCTGTTGGTGTCCCCTGGTAGTAACTAAAAATAACCGACTTGGTTGGTTGGCCTGAATGGCTTTGAGAAAAGGATCCTCGCCTTTGCTAGACTTGACGGGGCACTACCGTGCCCTCAGATTCACATGTAATAGTCGCCTGTATTTTTAACTATTGAGCAATTAGTTGTTTACTTATTAAGTAGTAAGAAATCTGATACCAACATTACACAAAAGATCCCAATGGGTCGAAGTGTATCCGTAAGGGCCCCGCCAATAATATAAGAGATACTAACAGCATGAGGACCTAGGTCCCCTTAAATGTGAAACGATCATACGTACGACGACGAGTTGCAAGAAAATAGACATTAGTTTTTTGTGTTAATGTGTCTCACGATAGTTTGAATTCAATCATCGGAAGGGATAACTAGCCAGAGTTAAAGCAAAATTAAACAATCCGTGGTGTAATCGCGTTTGCAGTAACATTAATCTATATAATGGTGCAGGCGCGCGTTGCTAAGCGTGTCAACATACGTTTAACAGACCGTGGTCAGTTGACACAAGACTCAATTCTAGCCAGTGTAGGTATATATTTAGGCGCGCAATACAGACGGCCTAGCGTGCTCGTCCCTAAGTGCACAATCATGTATCGGTTGCCAAATCCTCGGAGGCCGGCCGATATACGGACCCCTATGATTCACTGCATGAATAGCACAGTTTTAATTTTATTTTGTGTTGGCGTCCCTCGATTCCGATTTATACTGTATATTGGACAGATATTTGGCTTGAATGTGGTTTTCATATCCCGCTCTTTTAACAAATTCGAAGTGCTGCTTTAGTATATATATATATAAGCGGTTTTAGTCGCTGTTTGCATATAACTACCAGCAGTAGTAATTATCGTAACCTGCGCTACTTACATGAGTTACGTTAAGTTTATTCTTGTAACTTTTATTGTAACTATGCCAATAGCCATTTTATCTATAATTAATAAAATTGTAGAAAAAGCCATATTTCATCAAATGACGAATAAATATATCTACAACAATACAACAATCCGTCGGTCCGTCTATCCGTCTGTCCGCAGCATAGCTCAGTGGCCGTTAATACTAGAAATCTGTAATTTGGTACAGGTATACATATTCTTTCGGTATTTTGTTCTTTGGTATTATGACATCTATTATTAGAATTTATTGTTTTTCATTGTTATTTCAAGGGTACCCTTAAAGGTACTACGTTGTCAAGGTGACAGGTTTCAAGCTGAGCAACGCTACTTATTCTGACATCAATTTATAATAATAATCCTTTGTTTGAGATTTTAATTGCCTATTAATGATTCAAAGAAATTTTAATTTCATATTTTGGAAATGAATAAGAAATTGGTATTTAGATAACAAGCATACTCGAACATAAATATTAGAGATATTCATGGAAATATCGAAATATAAATTACACTTCTAAGCGCTGTATTTAAATGAAATAAATTTAAAATATTGAGTATAAATTGATTTTGTTCAGCATCCTGAGAAAATATCGGTACATGGTGTGAAGGCGATAGCTCGAAATATTTTGGTAAAGGAAAATAAATTTAATTTATGACAATATGAAGTTCAAATTTCGTCTACCGATAATATATGTACCTAGTATTATATAGCCTGGAAAGCATTATTATTATGATAGTGTTGTCACTAAAAGGCGCATACCTATCGCATAATTAAAGTTGTTTATTATCGTACCTACCTACTAACAGAAACGACTCGGTTATTAAAACATTAATTTATAATAGCTAATGTGACTGTACCTACTTATTCATTTGCCCATATTCGTATGGCGTTGTGAGACCGGAACAAAAAGAGTGGGTCCTAGCGTTGCTGCCAAGCACATTGCCACAATTTATTAAGTCAATGTCAAGACAGCATGCTCGCCTCCACATATCGAGAGTCTTAGATATGTTTTATGCCTTATCCAAGGTGCCAGATTTTCAAGCAGATTTCAAGGGAGATGAAAATCACATTGTTTAGGGCGGTTTGCACTTAATTCTTTACCTTTGGGGCCTTTTGGATCCAATACAACAATGCGTTCCGAGTAGACTGCCTCGTTCCTGTACCGTTGCAGGGTTGTTCGCGGCGGCGCGCGTGTACTGTTTATAGGTTCAGGTACCACAAAGCGTGCCCGGGCTGCATCCCTGGTGCGCCGCAGTCCCGACAGCATTATATGATAGCGAATAGGTGTCCTTACATGCTGCACTGCGAGAAATTCCCTCTTTAATAAATATGTTATCGTATTTGAATATCTAGTAATAGTACCTACTAAAATATAAACTGTCTACGAAAACAAAAATTACATTTTGAAATTCTAATGCGATCATAAAATTCAATTACCTACAGGGTGTTTTTTTTTCGACCGTTCAAATTCTACGTAGTGAATGTGTAGGTCATACTCACCAACTTTTACTATGGGGACAAAGTCGAAATCGCGAAAAAAAAATCAGCTGTTTCATACAAATTGGCGGCATTACGCCGGCCGAAATGTATGAAACAGCTGATTTTTTTTTCGCGATTTCGACTTTGTCCCCATAGTAAAAGTTGGTCAGTATGACCTACACATTCACTACGTAGAATTTGAACGGTCGAAAAAAAAACACCCTGTATAATAATTACTGGCAAATCAAATCACCCTAATTTTTTTGTAACTGCCAAAACAATCGCAACTATGAAGTTTTATATGAAATCATCATCATCATCATCATCATCATCATCATCATCATCATGATGAAGTTTAATGAGTTTAACTTTAATGAAGTTTTATATGAAATACACAAAACTAATGTTACGTTTGTATACTGCCAAGTGACCTAGGTACTCTTTTAAGTTCTTTGCAATTTATTAAGTAGAAATTTTGTACATAAATTATTTCGTACATAATGTGATATTAGATATTAACTATAGTAATCATCCCTTTCAAAGAATTGGTAAAGAAAGGAGTAGGTGTCATTTTCAAACCATTTTTGAATTTATTATGCTTAGTTCTATCGTATGGAAAACATAACCTTTTGCTCAACAATAATCAATGAATGAAAATGGACATCAACATGAGATAATTTTATTACAAGACCGTATTAAACGAGGCCCATTCGCATTATGTAGTATTTCTCAAACTGGAGGATAGATGTCGGCCGCAACGGAGGCCGCTCCGATCAATGAAACTTCCCAATCATATTTATTTAACTGAATGTTGCGTAGAGAATCGTATACTGAATATTTAATAATCCATACCCCAAAATCATATTGTAAAAATACCTCAGTGTTTCGGAAAGATAAATTAATATATTTCTCAAATATACTCCCAAGAAAAAATAATAAAAAATAAACAACTCCAAAGCAAAGATTACATGTATTTTAATAAAGTGTGCGCAAATATTTGTCGCCAATAGGTACGTCCAGCGTCGAATGTGCGTTGTCGTCGCTCCAATCGTATATCAATAAATTATATTATGTATCTCCTACGTGACAGTTTTGTCTGACGACCCAGAGTGTGTATGTTAGCAATAAATATCATCTTTTAATCTGCACGCGCGACAAAACGGAACGTTGGCAGGCAATAAAGCGAACTTAATGCGACGGTTCTGTTTTCTTGTCACGTTTTTTCGCCGTTTAAACGTCCCTCCGCCGCGGCCGTAATGGCTCGGAACGGGCTTGCAACAACCGTATATCGGTATCGTGCGAGTACCTACACGGTGCGTTTCTGCTGGCTGTCAACCGGATATTTGCATTCAAATATCCAACTACACATCTATTACCACGCGCTAAAACCAATTATTCTACTTGTCGATTTCTGCTTTGCGAGAAATAAAAACTGTTGACTGGGCATACTACGGTTAGCTGTATCTCTGTATAATCATCCAAAATGTAGTCCACTACGTTTGGACTCTATTTCGTTTATCTCCGGCACTCATTCCGAAAGTCAAAAAGTGAAAGGCAAGCTCAATTATCAAGCTACGATAGATAGATATACATATACAGTTAGATGCTTAATACTTAGGTGGACAGCGTTGGTTAATCTCTCGAGCTTTCGGCCCTCGAGTTCATGTGGAGAGTAAATTTGCGTAAGTCGCGAGTTGGTGCAGTGGCTGTCAGAGCCACCGCGCAGGAAGCGGTGTACTCGTACACCTCTATACGCCCTGAGCCACCTACGCCGGTGTTGCCTCTGGCTGTCTCGGGTGACGGCATTTACAGGGGCCCATCTAGTCAGCGGCAAGTCACCGCCTGCCTCGATAACAGTGTATCAATTGTTATGGCGGGTGTCCGGACCTCTTTTCTAGAACTCCATGTCTAAACCATCCAAATTTCATCACCATAGCCCATTAGTCTTTTCCATTCAATTCTCAATAGTCCAGTTCGTCTGCTGGGACCGGTTTACGGATATCTATTGATGTGCCTGTGCATGGGTTGCACCAGGTGTGCAACACAGCAAATTTCTCAAAACGGCATCTAGGTGTTGGATCCATATCCCCGTGCAAGCCTATCAAAAAATCGGGATTTATAGACTCGTTGAGATTAGGTGAGATACAAATCGGCTGCCCAAAGTTGAAGTCAAGTATGTCCATTTTTTTCAGTTTTTGTTTTTTTGCATATTTTGAAAAAGGAACCGAAAACGCATTTTTCTGCATCAAAAATTTTCTTCTAAACCCCTTATTTTTGAAGTTATAGACAAGAAATGTTTTCAGCTTTGTCGAATTTCCCTCAACATCTACGCTAAAACCAAGCATTTGGTCCAGATCCAAGCTGGAAAGCAGTATCTCTAAATGAGATAAGTACTTGAAATTCAAATTGTCTCTGGAGATGCTTGATTTCAGCGTTTGGCTTTTAAACTAACCAGACGTTTATACGTATATTTTAAGATTTTTAAGTAAAAGCGGAAGTCATTTGCGTCCTGCCGGTGTGTCCGTCTGTATGTAACAGCGATTTCTGTTGTAACTGTTTAGCGTACGTTTATGAAATTTCAGCTCAAGGTATATATTGTGTGTTGCTACTGAGTTTTGAATATAAATTGCAAAATAACATTTTTTAAGGAGGGGCATCCCATACATGTATCTAAATGTCAAATTTTTTTTTTATCCAAATGTTAATTTGTAATACATCATATGATAGGTTTTTTAAAATAAGTTTCTGGTTTCTTTACCAATAATTTGATTAATGGAATACTTTCAGAAATAATAGTCCAGAAAGTCTAAAAAAAATTGTCTACATCCCTTAATTTTTTATCGGCAGGTCTAAAAAATATGAAATATATCAGAAATATGGGACATGATGCAATCTACTCACAACATGATTTTGAACATATTCGATCTAGTTGTTTTAGAGAATTCGAGAAAATACGTTTTATAACAAAAGCAAAAAGACGTAACTGCCTCATTTTCCCCTACATTTTAATACAATGCAACAAACCTAAAATCAAGCATGTCAGACTAGCTTGTTTTTACGTTGACGGTTGTTCCCAAAAGTGGGTGTGCGACAAAGCTGAAAACATTTCTAATTATTTGTGATTAAACTGAGCAATAAAAATAAAAATAAAAATCATCAAAAAATTCACATTATAGTGTTAAACGCCATGACAATAAATTTGAATTAATTTGGACTTTATTTGTCGATGAAAATGACAAATTACGTTTTTTTGCTCTCCTGTAAAATTTGCAAAAATGGACATACTTGAATTTGACTTTGAGCAGCCGAAATGTAATAATGATATATATTTACAATTGAGGTTTGAAACACAAAACTCTCTTGAGTGACTTAACTATTTATATACCTACATTGTCATTATATATTATTTTATTAACGCCGCGGGTAAACACATTTTTAGAGTTCCATAGCCAAAATGGCAGAAACGGAACCCTTATGCCCGTCTCTCCGTCTGTCCGTCTGTCCGCAGCATAGCTCAGTGGCCTTTAATACTTATAAATCTGCAATTTGGTAAAGTTATACATATTAATCATGCCAAAAAAGTGGTTTAATAAAAACTAGAAAAAAAATGTTTTCGGGTACCTCCTCCAACTGGTGAAGGGGGGATGATTTTTTTACTTATTTGCGGTAATACTATAATGTGGGGTATTATTGATTTTTTTTTCTAAAATCAATATTCTCGGAGATAATCGCTCCAGAAGAAAAAAATTGTGTCCCCCGCCCCTCTAACTTTTGATCCGTATATTGCAAGCAGATGCATTACATATACATTGCAGCGATTGGCTCATGATGAAGATTCTCACATTATGGAGCGAAACTCTTCGACTTAAAAAACTCGAGCAACCCACGCGAAATATATTATTATTAATGTTACTTACTTAGCTTCAGTTTGTCTGACATAAAATGTATAAAGATTCTATAAACTCAAATATAATTTTAGTATGTTAATTGCGTTTAACTTAAAATCGATTTTCGGCAGCTACTACGTTTTAGGAATTATTTTATTTATTACGCACAATATAGAATAGACTATAAAACAAGTACTATTATTTCAATAAGTTTTCACAATAGATCCGATGTCAAAAGGAGCAAATAAAATAAATAAAACCAATTTTCTAAGCAAGTTCAAAAGTAAGGATTTGCTAATATATTCATTTCAATCTCGCCCTTAAGCGTTTTTGTTATTCCGTGTCCCCGATCCAGCCGTTTTGGAAAAAGCAAACCTCGAACCTCGAATACTGCAATCACACAGATTGAAAATTAATGGACCACGAAATCCAATTTTGCATTAAAGCTCCCGGAGGTAAGTAGGTGCCTGAGTTTACTTTCTGAATCGCGTTTTTGCTAACTTTCCGTGTTCCGAACTGACATTATTTTTTATTGGAACAGTCTGACATCTCTTTCCATTGTTTCATCTTTTACCAAAGTCGATCTTACGTTTACTTATTCTTCATTCTTTACATAAAATGTCTATGCTACTGCGACTTTAGCTTACAATAATAGGTACCTACTGAGATAAATAGCAGTTTACCATTACGCAGAATTCGTGTAGCTGAAAGCCCTAGATCTAGTATTTTTTTATTATATAACATATTTTCTAGCGCAAAACAGACATACTCATATTATATGTATACAAAACACCGCTTTGACTGTACCTAAATGTATGCTGACTTGAAGCTGAAACCTACTTAAAAACTTGTCGATAAACACATGTCTATGAAAGTACGTCGTAACGGTAGGTTACTAAATTATAAAAAGTTACTTTTCACACCACCTATTCGAATACGGGTCTTTTCTTCCCTGCTAAGACGGTTCGAAGGCACCTTTCTGTTGCCAGCCTAAAAAATTAAAATGAAATATGTAAATAAACAGCACGTACATAATCAATTACGAATTCATTATGCGCAAAAATATTAAATGTGTAATAATTATGTCTAAATCTATTACTTTTATCATACGTGATGTGAAAAACGGTACGTGTTACAGGGTATCAAAATTATTTTTGTCTTGGGCGTTAATGCTTGAATCCCTCATTCGCTCAGGATTCCACTTGTTATTGTGGAACCCATAGTTTAATTCAGGCTTCAATGAACGCCCTCTCCGAAAATATATCATTTTGATCCGTTGTTAGACAAATAGCTATATATATTGTTATAATTACTTTTGACTCTTTAAAGCAAAATGCCATTGCTCAATATTTTCAATGCGCTGTAGATCTACGTATTACCAAACCCTTTAAAAAAAAATTAATGGGCCATCCAAATTGATCGTGACTGCCAGTGGAGGAAAACACTTTACGTTCATGACATCACTGTATCGAAATGTACTTTTAGTGCCCGTCACATACATTTACAAGCTGCAATAAACACATTTAATTTAACAAGCTTATATTTTATAATATTATCGAACCGGGTTACTCACGTATTTAAGTTGATGATTGCTCGACATGTTTCGACCCATTAAGTGGGTCCTCGTCCGGAGGAGTTAAATACGAGAGTAACCCGGTTCGATACAATTTTATATGTACCTATATAAGGGTCGGATTCCCGATTTTGTCGTTTTAGACCTATTTTCGAACAAAGAATTTGTTAAGTAAATAATATTCTACAAACATATTTCTTACATGAACTTATTCAGAAAGAACCCATGCAGAGGCTCTAATTGATATTATATTTTATATTTACATGGATTTCCTAGAAATCGGCTCTAAATGTACCGAAAAATCAAAAAATTGCATATTTTTCGAACACGAAGCAATGCATATTTTTCTTTAACAGGCATAAAATATTCATGTTAATTTAAAAGCCAGATAACTGAATTAGTGCATCAGGGCATATTCATATTTTTCCTCATAAAGACAACGAAGAAATTTAATCCTTAATTTAAAATTGCGTATATTCTCCATACAAATGGCGACACGAGTCAAAATTCTCCTTTGACTCAGATGGCGCGAGCGCCTCCTCGAGGTCGGACGCACGCCAAATCGCTCCCGTTGACAGCTCTTTTTGACATTCAAAATGACATAAAATCATATACATATACGTCAAGGGATGCCAGTACTCAAAGTATCTTTAAATAAGTAGGGAAAATCAGAAGGAAGAAATTCTTTCGAACCCCATCATTTATTTAAGTTTCTTGTTATTTTTATGACGGAACACAAGAAAACTATAACAACTGATTCTAAATAAAACTCAATACTACCTAACACGTATAAGTTACATTCGCAAAAACGATTAAAAATGAAAAAAGTTTACGGATACGATTTGCTGTAATGGAGTTTATTTTCTATACTCTGGCAACAAAATACGTCATTTGAAAACACATGTGACGGCTAGAAGTCAAAACGATAGGATGTCAATTTAGTTATAATAATAATAAGAAAGATAGAATATGTTTGTTATATAATTATATTAGTAGGTATACATATTCAAAGTAATACGAGTCTTTAATTAATGGTTGATTAGTGGAATAAAATCTGTGCTCATCGCCACCGCAATTTCTGCGGCCGCGATTTCTTGGTAAGAAAGTATATACCGCATCTTCTCAGTACATTCAATATGGAAAGTAAATTATTTTTGAAATAAAAATATGAAAACTGATAAACTCGCGTATATTAACTAATTTTAATATCTTTCGGACGTTTCGAACACTTTACAGGGTTCGTGGTCTGCGGATGACTGTTTTCATAGTTTTATTTCATGTGTAATCCGCGGTAACCGAAGAAAATATTATGCGTCTTATTTTTTATTTATTCAAATAAGTTATAGTATAACAGTAAAAACCATATCCTCGCGAACTACAAAGTACATAAACTTTAAGCTCAGCTTTAGATTTTGATGTCTGACCGGCAGTCGTATCATGGAAACTGCGGCTACGGCACACAAAATAAGCTGAACTGCACATAAATAAGTTCGGAAACGTAACTTATTGGTTTTTGGTTTGAAACTACAATGATTTATTTATATATTATAGTTATATTCTCTTTCCAGAAATGGCACGTACGCTTTACTGATAAATACTTAAATACTGAAGGATTCGCTGAGTGGCACAGGACTCTATCAATACGGACACAAAAGGTACCTACCTACTAGTTTCAATTCGTAAATTTCAATACATTCCTAGTTATTTATTCGTATTTTCTTTATTCTTGTTATTATACGATTTGAATATTAAATAATATCAATAATATGCATGAATTTATGGCCACAGCTGGATATAAATTTTTCACTTTTGTATATATCTCTAGCCAAAACTGTCACTACTCTTAGCAACCTCGTATGTCAGTATTGAATCAGAACTGAGATACGAGCTTTATTTCGATGACGTATTTGTTATTTTAGTTAGTTTTGTTTGTCAATTGGAGAATTATTTGTACCTATGGTATTAATATGTATCCGTGGAATGGAGTAAGCTTGTAGTGTTTATATTATTTTTGAGAAGTTTAGTAAAAACGCTTTATTTATATACGATATATAAAGCGAGTACCACTATTCACCTATTTGCGATTGTTTAAATCCAGCCGCCCGCCCTATAGGCACAATTACGACCGTGGTTGCTAAGCAACGAAAAAAAACAACGGATGTCATTACGGTTTCAAAGAAACTATGTATTACGTATTACTATATTTTTTCTTCTTGTTGATTATACTTGAAATATAATAAAATAAATCTTACAATAATGTGGTGAGTGTAAACACCGGTTCCGATCCCTCAGTTAAATTTTTATTCGTATGACATTTAGAGTTTTAATAATACAGTCGTTTATAGTATAGTGTACGAGTATGTACCATTTAGATTTTTATCCACTGAACTGAGACAATTTCTCTCATCTTCTGAGATGTTTCTTTTGGTAGATAAACGTTTGACATATTACTGGTTGTTTCAGAGTCTATAAGCAGGACGCAAAGAGTGAGTAAGTAATCTTTACATTTTTATAGTATAAGTAAGAAGTATTTACTGATATATAGTTTGTGTACACAAATATCGTGTGGTGACGGCAGTAAGAATACATTTGTCACCACCCCAATTCTTCCCGCGGGTGTCACAAGAGTCGAAAAAGGGATTGAAGTGGCGATTTACATTTACCTCCTAATGCATCCACACGCATAAGTAATAGGAGTGGCCTTTGTCTAGTTTCAATTCATTTTTATGGTTCCGTACCACAATGAAAAAACGGAAACTCTTACAGGATTACTTTCTTGTTCGTCTGTCTGTCAAAAGGTGATGATGTAATCCATGGAATTTCTCATATTATAAGCACACATAAAACCGTTTTGAGATTTATCAACCAATAATCCATTTTTCTTCAAAAAGTGATACTTCCTTACTTAGGGAAGTGGAACTGCCGATGAAGGCTAGAACGGAACTTCGGATCACTTTGGTGTTTTGTATGTATGTAACTGGTTATGCATTTTAAGCAATGAAGATGGTCGTGTAAGTTATTGTCAATTACCAGTTCTGATGGGGTGTTTCCTTAGGAACCTTAGGATTCTGTATTATCATTTAAACATCAAGCATTTTCATTTATGCGTTTTAATGTAAGTAGGTGGAACTGCTGATAAAGACCAGAACGGAACTCCTTAACGACACGTGTTTCACTTTTGGCAGATATTTCTGATTGATTGTGTATGTTATGGAGCAAGTTCTGGACAAAGAACAGTTTAGATGGTAGGTTCCTTAACCCTTAAGGAATTAAGGGAACTGATAAATGTAGAGTATTTATGTAAGCTACTCTTTAAAAGAGGTTTCATACTAATGTACCTTTTTAGGGTTCCGTAGTACACTAGGAACCCTTATAGTTTTGCTCTGTCCGTCTGTCTGTCCGCAGCATAGCACAGTGGCCGTTAGTACTAGATATCTTCAATTTGGTACAGATATACATAATATTAATTATGCCGACAAAGTGGTAAAATAAAAAATAGAAAAAAAAAATTTTTCAAGTGCCTAACCTGGTGAAGTGTGAATGATTTTTTTTATTTGCTGTAATCCTATAGTGTGCAATATCGTTGAAGAGGTCTTTGAAAAAAATAAGAGATTTTCAAACGAAGTTTTATTCTAAAGTCAATATTTTCAGAGATATACGAAAACTACGGAACCCTAGCATAAGCCGACATGCTCTTGGCCAGTGTTTTATTACCTCAGGAGCTGCTCATATTATACAGGTTGTTCTAAAGTAAAAAAAAGGAGTGTGGATTACAATGTGGCTAACAAGATTTAATCATATCACGTCACCAAACGAGTCGCAGTCGTCGTCGTCAGTGGCACAAGAGTAACGAAGGCTGTCATGAACTGTTCCTTGGTGAACCGAGGAAATTCCTGTTCTTAATAGTAACGCAAAAATTACGTAGGTACCTTGCATACATTTCAATGTTTTTAGTTAACCTCGTGCCTACATTAGGTACCTAGGATACATGTAGGTAAGAGGTAACTTCCGTGTTGCATTGCATATTGCACAAACAAAGTACCTAATAATAATGTTGCTTTTTTTCGGTAGGTACTATGTTTTGATTATAGCACGAGCAAATACTCGTACACGTTTATGTGGGGTCCATATTGGCACTTATACAATTTTTTCTTCGAATATTTTTGCTAATACCGTTTTTTACTCATAATCATCATTACTCCGAAAAAATTTTCTCATACTTTTTTTCTTACTAAAAATTATACTTCTACCTACAATGTTCATAACGATTTTTATTTCGAAATTTTATCCTCCTAAAGTCGTCAAGTAGATTAATCTATACTCATAAAGTTATTTGAAATAAATTGTTTATTTATAAACATTTTCCCATTAGGTTCACTCTGTTGTGGTATAATTCTTTTATGAATAACATAAACTATGTAGTCATAATGGGCTTTGTGCAGAAACTGTTGTGACATACTCAACTTTAGCATATTTCTTTGTGGCAGATTTCGAGTTGTTCGAATATTATTCGAGCATAATTTCGATGATTTATGATGAGGCATAATCTGGATGTGCATAAAAAGTATCGACATAGTTTGTTTTAGCATAACAGAGAAGGAATAATTACAACCTCTCAATATAATCGAGGTAGTAGTAATATTCTATACGTTACTTACTGTGTTACTGAGCTGAGTACTTTCTAGGTTGCTAAAAAAAAATAACCTCGAAGACTAAGGCGGGAGCAAAGCTCCCGCCTTAGTCTTCTAACCTAACCTATCCGAGTCGGATCTGCCCCGGAAGGTTTAGTTCGCTCGCTTCGCTCGCTCACTGCAGAAATTTTCACCCTCGCAGCAAACTCTGCCTGACGAAAAAGGCAAGTTTCGAACATTTGGCTACATGCCCAAAAAAAATGCAAATCTAATTTCTGTCTTATAACACTCGGCGTAATTAATGATATGCCAAGATAGTTTCGGACAAAACAATATTCGAAATATTGTTATTTAAGCGAAGTGATGTTTCTGTCTCATTAAGTTGATGCCAAAATAGATTATACCAAGTCTGTTAGTCCTAAGCGTTTCGGACAAAAAAGTTTAGAGGGAACCCGTTTAGTACAGTACCTACTCTGCCACAACCTGATTTGTGCAGGTAGCTAGTTTACAGTAATAGTACGATTTATATTTAATTAAACAAAAATAATTCATACATAAAACCAGTACAGATAAAAATAAATACCTATAACATTTGAATATATAGCATAAAATATGTATAGTGAAAAATTATATAAACATAAAAGTTAGTACTAAAAATATGTATGAAAAACAATATTATGAACATAAATAATTCTATGTGATGATGATTATGAACAAAGATTATTCTAAATACCGATCATTATGAAGTTAAATTGTATAAGAAATAACTTGAAACTTTAGTATTAATAAGGTATTTTACAAGAGTACAAGAAATTTAATTTAATCATTTCTTAAAGGTTAAAAGGGGATTACAATTTTTATTGGGTTGAAGTTTAACTTAAAGCTATGATAATTCCTATAAAAGTATTTTTATAACAAGGGGATGCAAAGTTACGATTGGAGACCTAAAACATTGTAAGAGATTTACTAAGTAAAATACGAAAAAAGCGATAATATATCAGAGTGCAGGGAAATTTAATGATTGAGAGGGTTAAGTAGGGGTGTAGATTTTGTTTAAGGAGACTAAGGTAGACAATAAATTTAGTGTAAATTACTAGGGCTAGAAAGATGGCATCTTTACAGAAGGTTACTTATACAGGGTGGAAAGGGACGACGTTCCTTCCCGCTACCGACCGAGTCTACCAACCATTACGATGAAATTTCTGTATGGGACCAACATCGAAAACGTACATGGAAAATTGACTTTTTAAAGATATTTCTATTTTGGTACTATACTGAAAGTTCATCGTAATGGTTGATAGACTCGGTCGGTAGCGGGAAGGAACGTCGTCCCTTTCTACCCTGTATAATTATTTGTATACAAAATGAGAAACCATTTTATAAAATTTAAACCCTAAAGTGGTTAAAAGGTAGTTGAAAGTTTGTATGGAAATAGTGTGATTTGAAAGATAGCGACTTGATACGTCGTATTCCAACTGCTGATAAAAATTAAGACAAATCGATTTCAGCGTTTTTTTTAAATATTTATTCCTTAACACTTTTGATGCCGGTGACAGTGCTCACCGTCAAACAAGTGTACAAAAAAAATGTCTTTAAACCGAAACTTTGTCTGAAGAGTATATTTTTAAGATAAGATTAAGGGGTGCCTGACGTGTCGCATAACGTCGATTGTCCTAAAATTTTTTGGCTGAGAATGTTTAGCATAGTGTTAAATGGCATACTACTCGTTTAGCCTACTTTATTTTGCGCATACACATTTAAAACACCTACACTATATTTATCCTAATATTGATTACTCGATCATCGAATTACCTAAAGCTTAATAATCATAATGTTCATTGTTTCCTACTGCTCAAACTGTAAATTTTCTTTGAACCTACAATTGTTATGTCCGAAATTTCATTGAAAAAAGTATATTAACAATATGGTGAATGGTTTAAAATAATGTTCAAGTTCAATAAGGCAGGGTAAAACCGACTTGGAATGGTTAGGTTTCTAGGAAAGGCGGAGAGAAAGGCGTAGTCTATAAAATACTTAAGTATTTTTAATCAATTATTTACAAACCCGAATTATTTGGAAACCCGAAAAAGGGGCGATAGGGGAGCGAAGCGCCCCACAAGAGGGGCTCGGGGGCGAAGCCCCCTGTATTAGAAAATAATGAATCTGTACCTCCCCTACTCTAACCTGGATAGGTTCGTTAGGTACCTTTTATCCCTTAGATCAGAAATAGAAGTCCCGCGCAGCGGGGCTTTGTCGACCGGTTCCTAGGTATGATGACTAAAATTCTTTGGACAACAGGGTTGGGTGGTTTAAGGGAGGGTTAAGTTTAAGGAAAATATTTTTTTAAAGGTCGTTTGTTAAAAGTAGTTAGTTTTAGTACATTAAATAGTAGGACCATCACAATTATGCACAATTATTATTCGATACATACACATTAGACACGAAAATCACTAGGACAAACGATATTTAGGAACAACCAAGTTAGGATCAACAATTTCGGCAAAACACGACAAAATACCTATGTGCTACAATTTAGGGCATTCATTTTTCGGCTTGAAGTTGGTATGCGACAAATTTTTCGACAAAAATTATGCCACCCGATATAGACCTAAAATTAATTCCAACCTTTTTAGGGTTACGTGGTAAACGAGGAACCCTTATAGTTTCGCCATGTCCGTCTGTCCGTCTCTCCGTCTGTCTGTCCGCAGCATAGCTCATAGGCCGTTAGTATAAGAAATTTGCAATTTGGTACACGTATACCTCCATATCAGTCACACCGAAAAAGAGGTAGAATAAAATATATTAAAAAATATTCGAGCACCTCCCCTATAAGTAAAGTCGGGATGTTTTTTTATTTTACTGTAATCTTATAGTATGGGGTATTGTTGTATAGGTCTATAAAAAAAATCGGGTAAAAAAATAGAGTTTTTTTGTAAGTTAACGTTTTCGGAATTAACCGCTAGGTTTTCTTGCCCCAGGGTCCGCTGGATGCGGGTGACGCAGGATCGGTCATTGTGGCAATCTTTGGGAGAGGCCTATGTTCAGCAGTGGACGTCTTTTGGCTGATATGATGATGATGATGGATGATGATGATGACATTACGATACAAGTGTGAAAAAAGTAAAGGTTGGCGATAAAATAAAACACGACTGAAAGGAGTGTTTTAAATCGACACGAGATTTTAGGGTTCCGTAGTAAACTAGGAACCCTTATAGTTTCGCTACGTCCGTCTGTCTGTCTGTCTGTCTATCTGTCTGTCTATCTGTCTGTCTGTCCGCAGCATAACTGAGTGACCGTTAGAATTAGAAATTTGCAACTTGGTATAGTGTACATATTAATCAGGCCGATAAATTGATAGAATAATATACAAGGTGATCCTATTAACTATGCGTATTGGACATTAGGAGGTAAATGCCCATAATAGCCACGCTGGGCAAAAGGGTTGGCGATCGCAGTAATTTGTCCACTGTGACGATGCTGTGCTGCTGCTGCTCATCATCAATCTTCTATAAAGAAATAGTTATTTGTTGTACAAGGGTGCAAAGTTGTATTTTACCCGCGAGCATGAAATTGAAACACGAGCAAGCGAAAGGATTCCATAGTTGAATCACGAGCGAAGCGAGTGGTTTTAAAACAGAAACTTGAGCGAAGCAAGTGTTTTAACTTACGAGAAGTAAAATACATTTGCACTCGTGTGTAGCACAAAACTTTTCCCCTCACTATAGCGAGGAACAGGAGGAGGTTTCTGATATGAATGATTAAAATTGAGGTAGGTCTTCATAGTAGCAGAAGTGCTGAACCACCACCAGTTTTCTTTTTAATCTTTTAATTTCCAAGTTTTGCCCATTCAAAGTTAAGAGTGGGGTCAAATTCCTGCTTGTACAAAATCAGATCTAACTTTTTTTCGATACGAGGTAACGAAATAATTATTACTTTGTCATTATATTTTCTAAATGCAGTTAGAAATACGTGGTTAAATTTTTTTGGGTTCATTAACGGGCACGGTGTATACAGTCAATTGCAATCGCCTGGATTTAATTCAATATTTTCTCATTGAATTCATAGGCATTTAAAAGATTAAGGTCATAGTTATATTTTAATCTGCATAAATATAACAAGAGAAAAAATGCACTAGATGAGCATTTTAAAAATTCGTATTTCGGAAAATAGGCAAAATATTTTTTTTTTTGTTTCGAAATCTAATTAAAGAAGATGTCATCTATAATTTATGATTAAAATAAAGAAAATATTTTATCTTCCACATTGATTTTTTTAGAGTCAAACATGAGCATTTTCGAAAGTCTCAATTTTCATTTATATTTTTCTATCTTCATTTTTAGAATAAAATTATATTTGATATGCACCAGGGTTGGCTCAAGAACCAATTGAAAATATAATGACAAAGTAATAATTATTTCGTTACCTTTTATAGAAAAAAAGTTATGTCTGTTTTTCCACAATTAGAAATTTGACCCGACTCTGAATTTTGCACGGGCAAAACTTGGAAACTAAAAGATAAAAAAGAAAACTGGTGGTGGTTCAACACTTCTGCGACCATGAAATATATCCTCAATTTTTTTCATTCAAATCAGAAACCATGCAGCACACTCGATTTGTTGATTTCACCTGGAATGACCCTTTACCATTATTTCGTTAGGTCGGTTGGTCTTTCTTGAGTGAAATCTAATTTCTTATGATTTTTTTAACACTTTTTTTCCTAAGTTTTCAGCTTTGTTCAAGTGGGGAACAAAAGAAATAAACGAACACTGACGTCGTTTATACCAAGAAAGAAAATAAGGTATGTGAGTTACAACCCGCAAATGGTAGGTATATAAACCCCTAATATTTTCATTTGCAAGTATAAGTATTCTTTTTTGATATATAGGTAATATATAGACAGGTTAAAAATAATTTTTGGGTCAGTGAGGGTAGCTACCAGATCCAGAGTAGCTATGCGAAAATGGTCTTATACGCCCTTCCTCGATTTTAAATTAGTGAAAATTGGCGTTTACTGATTTTGGGAAAATCATACGGGTTCCGAGAAAATTGTCCTTTTTAACAACCTTTTTGATGCCAATCGATCCTGTTTCTGTTCAGGATCAAAAGCTTGTATGACACCAAAAAAAATTTTTCGGCTAGAAAAGCCGCAAATCGAGATAATGAATGTAGCTAATGTTTCCACACAGTATTATTGTCATTTAGCATAGGAGGTATAATTATCGTGACATATGATGATTATGATGTAATTAAACTTTCACTCTTTCCATAGTAAATTTAACTATGAAAACAGTTTTCTTGAAATTTTGGCTTTTTTATACATTGCTATAAGTTGACCCCTAAGAAACTATTGGTACTGGATACGAATGGAATCGATTAACAAAAAAATTAAGCGTGAAAAAATATTTATTAGTACCGATGGTGTATTTTTTGGTGTATGGTGTATTTTAGTGGGTCATTTTACGTCAGGTCCAAAACTTCGGAGGGCCATCTGTACTAAAAAAAACGTCGTAGGAGACACGTGCAAAAACGAAATTCGTAACTCGTGTCGATTTAAAACATTCCCATATCGATCGGTCGTGTTTCAAATCATCGCCACTCGTTTCGAATTTCATGTTTTTCGCACTTGTGTCGAAATGTACTATTTTAACATCCATACAAATTGTGTGGGGATTTTAAGTCTCGATTTGCGGCTTTTCTAGACGAAACCTTTTTTTTGGGTCTATACAAGCTTTTGATCCTGAGCAAAAACAGGATCGATTTTTTTTCCTAGTCTGTAGACGTGTCCCAATGCTGGGCAAATGTCTCTCCCTCAGATCTCCACAGCTCCCGGTTCGGTGCCAAGACTGGCCAATTGTTGGCCAAGGCGTCCAGGTCGTCCTGCCATCTCCGCCTGGGCCTGCCTCGTCCCCGCCTAGTTTGCAGCATCCACTTGGTGGCAGTGTCGCCGTAGATAAAATGTCTACGTGATAATTTTATCATTGTCAATGGTAATGAAGTTTGTCTATAAAAACTGTGTATATTTATATTACATTTTTTATCTTTTTATTCACAAGTACGGTTGCCACCAATTGCACTTGAAATTTATTTTTAAAATGGATCTTTTCAAATAGGAGACGCAGCATGACTTCAAAAAATTTAGAACAAATCTTAATTTGCTTTGCAGAGCTAAAACAGCAATGAGTCCATATATCGACGGCCCCTACGTAAGTTGTCGTAACTTGAAATTTGGGATTTTTATTTTATTTCATAAAACATCATATCTTTTAGCAATGTTTCCATTCCACGAAGAAAAAATCAAAAAAACGTATTACAAATAGGTTTTTGACACCCGAAAACTATCGTATCTCAAAAAAGCACCGTCGTATACTGTAGTAAGTGTACTTACGACAGTTAATACGGGGCGGCCACCCGCGCTCGCGCAGCGTAAGTGCCAGTTACGATCTTATACGCGGTGGAGCAGAGGTTTTTCGTAAGTGATCATTTTTTACCAAAAACTAACAAGTAAATGAGACAAAAATGGATAAAAGATACATTTTATTCGATAAAAGTAAGACACTGCATCGGGAACAAACTCAAACTACCTGCAAGGTCAAAATTAATTTTCGAAACGGCCGTTGGAGTTAAAAGAAAAAGTGGTCCGAGATGGAATAAAAGACGCTTCAGAAATAAAAATGATTTAAAACCACTAACCACAGTTGGCAATCTGTAGGATTTCACTCAGAAATCTGGTGCGAATTAATTAGTATGGATTTTGATTTTTTTTAATAATACCGGTGAATACTGTAGTATGTTACCACTTACCACAACTTACTTCGGAGTTTAAGATCGGTGTTTTGTCTTAAGTTTAACATACTACAATTTACGTTGGATTGTATTTATTTTTTTGTGTCGTATGTGTACTTGAGACATTTTTCGTCGGAAATTGTTTTTAAATTTCTATTGTAAGTGATATCTAAGACAGTATGCGCCGGATCAAATACAGAGTTACTACACTA
>JALPQI010011714.1:0-30119 GCA_025490895.1 Thaumatotibia leucotreta
ACACTTATAACTTTTTTAAAATACAGTTTTGCCAACAAATTAATAATAAATGTGAAGACTATGCGTTCAGCTATCGGTAAATATCAAATGATATGTATGTACATAAGTTCCGAGAAATTCAGTGGTATCGGCCGAAATCGAAGAAGGAAGGTTTACGACCACTGCTTCTTTGTTCACCCGTTTGACAGATAATTCTAATCTTAAATAAAACGAAGTATAACCTAACCTATTATCCGCGTTTTCGCAAAACCCCTAGGATTTTCGTTAGGATTTTCGCGAAGATTCGAAGTATCAAATCATCCTACGACATATACACATAAATGCATTCTACTGTAGTAGTTTTCTTTTTTTCTGCCGAATTCGATATAAGTCCCATAGTAAAAGTTGATCTCAATAAGAAAAGATCGAGAAAATAGAATTTTGTATCATGTAAAAGATTTCACCCTGTATATTTTTGCCCAATGGTTCTGAAAATACCAAAAATTCTATTCGTTGCTGCACACAATGTTACCATATTGCCGAGAGTTAAGTCTCACTAAGAAGGTTCAAAATGTACTGAGCAATAAAACCAGCAATTACAATTGTAACAAAAGAAAATAGTAATAAAATCAGTTTTTCCACCCCCGATCGTCGTAAAATTGGGGTGGATCCGCGGACATATTATTACAAAGAAGTAGAACACGTTGGCAAAAATGTAAGTATTGTACTAATAATGTCATTCTTATAAGGGATACTGTCTTAAAATATTGTTGATGATCAGATTTAAGTAAATTAAATCAGCAGTCAGTATCAGTAGTTGTGCAGCATAACTTTGTGTAGATGTTTAACTTTGCATTTTAGCTTTAGTGTATTCTTTATTCTGTTTCTCTCCCGGGGTGCCCTGAAAATCACCGCCACGGTTGAGAATTATCGGCGTACGCTGAGTGGCATCCAATTTCATGTAATGTGCTACGAGTATTAGACCAAATAAACATCGAATAAAACCTAAAGGAGTATTTAGACTAAACGAGCGAATGCTCATTCTATTCCCTACGAAGCGAATATCTGTACACATGCCTTACCTATTCAGACATATATCTGTAGAGCGACATGCGAAGGCTTTTATGGGGCGCCGTAGTAGCGGGGTATTGTGTTTGATGGGGGATATTAACATAATATTGATGTCCGACTTAGCCAACTGACTCGGCCTTGGCGATAATTGCTTTGGCGTGTGTTTCCATTGCGGGAAAATATTAATTTAGTTCACGTATGCTCAGAATAGAAAAAACAGTAAAAGCACAGTAAATTACTAGTTATTTATGTGACTGATTCCTAATGGGAGGCATTAATACACCAGACATAAGTGGTGTTTTAGATAGGCTTAGATAGGCTGATAACGCGATTAGAACAAAAAGATAAATGATTCAAACATGTCAATTATGGCTGTTGGGTCGGAAAGGTTCTCGAGTGGCGGCCACGTACCGGAAGGCACAGCGTGGGTAGGCCCCCCACAAGGCGAACCGATGACCTGGTGAAGGTCACAGGAGTCCGCTGGATCTGGGTGGCGCAGGACCGGTCATTGGGGCAATCTTTGGTGGAGGCCTATGTTTAGCATTGGACGTCTTTCGGCTATGATGATGTCAAATATATTAGTGTAAATAATGCCCACTTAGCACTTAGATGAAAATGTATGAAACTGCCGAGTGTCATCATGTCATGATTGCATTTTTCCTCCATAAACTCAAATGGAACTGGGCAAGAGATGTTGCCAGGCAGAGTGACAGCAGGTGGACTGATTGGTGGCCTATTTTGGATGAAAGAGCCCCTGGGCGTCCATTGCGTAGACGACATTCGCAAGATTGCGGGCACTTCTGGGTTAGGTAGGCTATTCTATTCTTAGCAGTGGGCGACTAATGGCTGAAATGATGATGATAAAATTAAAAATACACTACGAAAATAAAACATGGAAGCCGCACGCCATACTGTATTGCCTTTCAAAAACGGTCCTGAATTTTAGTTGACAAGTGTCACCTCCTGTTCAATGCATCATCATCACGGCAATGAATTTGAATATCGACGTATAAAAACTTAAACCGCTATTTCAAAATAGTTGTGATTGGTCCATCAAAGTTTTGATTGGCGATATTCAATAAACATTTGTCAAAGATGCTACGCCGAAATATGCGCGGTGTCACGAAAAGCGCTATGTTCTGCCCATCTTGTCACAATTGAACAATTGGTTTTGGGGGCATTTTTGAGCTGGTGTTAGACGTCCATGTTTTAAATGGTCGCAGAAAATACACCATCCGTCAATGGAAACGCATAAAACGTCAATATGACAGAGCATTTCACATGGCAGCGAGCTGCCAAGACTCATAAAAGGCAATTGTAAATATCCCAACATTACTGCCGAGCTGGCAGTTTGTGATTGAGGGGTGTTTATGTGGCTTATTTAAAAGGAATATAGTAACTATAAATTTAATATAAATAAACGGTTGCCTGGAGGACCGATGACCGGTGGGGTCGGTGTGTTCTCGAGTGGCGACCATGCACTGGACGGCGCAGCGTGGGAAGGCCCCCCACAAGATGGAGCGACGACCTGGTAAAGGTTGCGGGTGTCCAATGGATGCGGACAGCTCACGATCGATCTTTGTGGAACTCTTTGGGGGAGGCCTATGTCCAGCAGTGGACGTCAATTGGCTGATGATGATGATGATGAAACGGTTAAACTCGTATGTATTTATTCACTAAGCGCGTCATGTTTCGGAGAGTCTAGATCTCCATTATCAAGCACTGAGCGCGCGTTCACCGCGTCGTGCCTAAATACACGTAAGTTCAACCAAATAAAGTAAATAAATAAATAATATTTTAATTTATTCATACATTAGGAATCGAGGCTGTGAGCGAGGTTGTGGGTGAATTCGTCGCTGTTTTTCGTAGTTCGTACATTAAACGTCAAATTCTCGACGCAGTGTAGTTCCAGCTCACGCCGCATTCGTCGCCGAGCACTAGTGTCGTTTAAAGTATAATCAAACCGGAATCAGAAAGGGATTCGAAAGTACTGTTGACACAACAAATGACACGCAATTTTTTTTTATGTTGGCACAACAAAGTGGCTCCACTCCACCTGATCGCAAGTGAAAAGTAGAGCCCTAATCGCGGCGGCAACGAACAGGAGACAATCAGTAACCTGTTAGTTGCCACCGCCTTGCTGGCCCGCTAGATGCTTCTTCACGCTTCGTTTAAAGGGTCCCAACTTATAGGTATGCGGAAATACATGTGCCGGTAAAGAATTCCACTTTTTAATAATTTACCAAGAAAAGAGTTGTTTATAGACGTAGTAAGTGATTAATTAATCTATTGTCTGTAAGTCTCTGCAGTTAAACTATAAATATATGTATAAAAATAACACTGAATATATCCTAAATTGACTTATACACTGTTGTGTCAACAGTACTTTCGAATTCCATTCTAATCGTGGTTTGATAATACCATTAGTGAATACCATTTTTAGGCTCGACGCTGCCGCAGCGCTGACAATAAATAACACTGCAGGACAAAACAAAACAGACAAATTCAGCATTTAATATTATACCACGAAATGGACTCGCCTCAGCATAATGTGGACCCGAAAGCCAACGCTGATCTTCCGGTGAGCCCATATTTGTACTTACTACTTTAACCATTTAATATAATAATAATACATTTTAATAATTGACCTTTGCTGTCTTGACACTCGTTACTGGCTATGTTCCCCTGAGTCACCTCAATCACAACATAGCATTCTTTAGTAAACTTCGATTTTTCTGACAGTTTTTCTGACGTGGCTTTTCCATGGTGGGTCGTTACTGAATAGTCATGTCATTAGAACGTACTAGATAATTGATTATAGCAAACTACGTAACATTTTTTATCTGGGTGATATGACAGAATAAAACAAGAAATACCTACATAATTGATACACATTCAGATAATAATTATAGAAACAATAAGTAACAGACATACAAAAAAAACAGTTAAATTGAGAACCTCGCCATTTTTTTAAGTCGATTAAAATACACTTTTTTATGATTAACAAATAATTTGCGAAGAATGTGAAGTTAGAATGTGGTGCGAGTCTAGATCAAAAATATATAAAATTAATTAATCAATCAACGTATTAGAAGAGAATTCCCTTTTTATTAATTAAAAGTTAAAACAAAGTTATTTGGTAATTTCTTAAAGCTTCGAAGTAGCCAGCTTAAGGCGAGTTAAAATTTAAGACTCCGTCAATAAGTCCAGTTCATTTCAAGTCCGAAGTCACTCATTAAGAAAAGGGTTGGTCTCACTGCGACGATTTGATGGCAGAAAGATTTGTTGAACTACAGTACTACTTACTAGTCGCAGGAGTCCGCTAGATGCGGGCGGAGGACCGGTCATTATGGCAATTTTTTGGGGAAGCCTATGTACAGCGGTGGACGTCATTCGGCTAATATGATGATATTGATGATGATACTAATAGTAGTAAGTTCGGATTAAAAATGAGACCATCCGCAGCAGAACCAAAGTAACCGAAATAGCTCTCCGAATCGCTAAACTGAAGTGGCAGTGGGCGGGGCACATTGCGCGTAGAACCGATGGCCGTTGGGGCGGGAAGGTTCTTGAGTGGCGGCCACGTATCGGAAGGCGTAGCGTGGGTAGGCCCCCCACAAGGTGGACCGATGACCTGGTGAAGGTCGCAGGAGTCCGCTGGATGCGGGTGGCGCAGGACCGGTCATTGTGGCAATCTTTGGGGGAGGCCTATGTTCAGCAGTGGACGTCTTTCGGCTGATATGATGATAATGATGATGATTCAGTTCCACCCTTCGCACGCTTCATATTCACCGACGCGGGCTACCCCTCCCATTGCCCGCGGAGTGTCACGTGGTATCGCATAGATACAGTCGCCATCAGATACATCGTAGCCTCCAGAGCGCTAAAAATATCTGAACACGGCTCTATTGTTATGGAAATAAAGGCGTGTTCAGATATTTTTGAACGCTCCAGACGCTACGATATATCTGATGACTGTACCTACATACAAGAGTAATCTGTGTTGGAATGACGTAATTACAAAATACTGCTGCATCACGTGAAAAGTGAAAAATATGCTAAATTATTATTGTTTTATGTGTGATCTGTTTTTATGTAGCTGTAGATACAATAAACAGACTGATGAAAAGTTTTATTTAGAATAATATTTTTATTGTAGTCCGATATAAAAATCTTTTTTCGATAACAGACGCTTATTTTTTATATAAAACTAGAAAACATTTAAGTAATTGCATAATGTACGCATTATACTTATGTATAAGCAGAGTAGACACATAAATCATAGACAAAATTAGGCATTTTGATTAATTTATTATTTTATCAGCATTCGCGCAGACCGATAGGATCGAAAAATGCTATGCTGAAATGATTTTGATGATTCGCGCTAATGAAGCTGGCGCCTAAGACAAAAATCAAATTAAAACCAGTCGAATATTTACGAAGTCGAAAAACGACAAAATTTCATTTCGGAAAACAATTGGAGCTCTTTATTAAGATTCTTCGTTTTTATTCGTAACAAAGTTAACATTTCTGAGTTTCCTTCAGACTTATAATTTATGTGATTTTGTATTACTAGGGAATTGAATCGTATTTCATAATTAGAAATTAGGATTTAGTATTTTCAAGTGCTGTCTGAATGTCTTAATGGAAAATTTGAACAGAGTCCATAAGTTCTTAGAATAATTTGGATTTTGTTGTCGTGTGCTACTAATACTGTCGCTCGAGACACAGCAGTGTGTAGTATTATTCTTAGAGACCCTGAGACATAGAGACATCTTCATATTTTTACTAAACAATTAACTGTACATCTTACAAGCAAGAAATACAACACACAAATATAAATGTAACAATGCACAAGGTTGACTGGTAGAGAATGCCTCATGGTATTAAGTCCGCCTGTTGTAGGTACTTTAAGTTTTACGTTTGTGCAATAAAGTTTAAATAAATACATACAAATAAGAATGTTATAATCATATTGTAAGCAAAAAAATGTGACAAAATAATATCAAGTATGTAACGTACGAGCATTGTTATAACTTCCTATGTAATTTCACATTAGGTAATTTCAAAATAAAGTGAGATTCCGAGCGATTAAGATATTCATAAATTATCTACAGGGTGAACGTGAAGTGAAGTGAAGTGTTACCAATTCCACTGGACTGCGATTTTTTTGTTGCAACAATTTATTACTTACTATAAGTAACGAAAAACAAGTAACAAATGTTGAATTTTGTGATTAAATTTACTTTTAGTCAATATACTACCTTTTACCTTGACTATGGTCTTCAAATGGTAAAAAATATATTTGCTCGCAGCTCGTTTGTGACTACTGGGTAGTGGTATGTGCCAGTGAAATACGATCGCTTTCTTCATTGCATTTATACTAACATGTTTAATTGCTCTCACCTTTCTCTTCAAAATAGACCAGATAAAAAGTCTGAAACTCACTGCACTAGAGAAATGACACGTGAAATTCGGATTTCAGCCGCAGTTTTTTGGTTCTTACGAGCTTTATAGGCCGAAGCTCACTTTAGTTCTTATATTTGCGGTCTACAACACAAATGTTTGCGTGTCTAAGACTTCAATGCGGTGTATAAAACAAATATCCGATAATAAGCCACTATTACTTTGACACCAGACTTAAAAAAATCTACTTGGTAACAATTCATATCGTTCAGCCTATATCATCGTGACAAGACCTTGTAGCCATACCATGTCTTTGCAAGTATCGATAACGTTAGGTTTTACTCGATACGTAATGCGCTCACACTGTCATATTGGAGAAAACGCGATGGTCTGCTCTACGTATCGAGTAAAACCTAACGTATCCTTTACTTTCCAACCCATGGTACGCCTACTAGTACATTAATCAGCTTCCATTCCTGTGCCAATTCCATCAATTCCAAAGAATTAGTCATTACGTCCCCTTTTTTTACGAGAATAAGTTTTAGTCAAGATTAACTAAAGCATGAACTTGCGTAATAAACCAAGTGGAATACCAGTAAAACCGCAATAAACCAAACTTTAACAATAGCCACGTAATTAACGCCAAGTAAAACTCCGCGGGCACAGAAATTGAAAGAAAGACAAATTTCTAAAGTTCACGACCCTTACTTTTGTTGAATACAGACTCGTAAATCACGCCAAGACTCGCAATAATAAAATTCAACCGCACCACTACCTAACTCTAAACTAAGTATGGAAAAAGATCTGAATATCTTCAAGGCAAGAGTGAATAGGTATCTCATAGGTAAACGTGTTCCACCGTAGACTGCATCATCACTTACCAGCAGGTATGATCGTGGTAAAACGTCTACCTATTATGAATAAAAAAAAAGAAAAAACTGTAAACAAATTAGTACATTACAACACAATTGCAAACATGGAATTCGAAACGAGTGCCGATGTTTTAAAACACGACCACAGGAAGTGTTTTAAATCGACACGAGTTACGAATTTCATTTTTGCATGTGTCTCGTACGACGTTTTTTAGTACAGATGGCCCTCCGAAGTTTTGGACCTTACGTAAAATGACACACTTCTCGCACTAGAGCCTAAAACCATCTGTACTAAAAATTTAATTTCAATGGCATTTATTGTTTTTGACATATATCGTGAAATACGTTCGCAGATATATTTTTACGTTAATATGTACTAATAAATATCAATAGGTATTTTAACTAAAACTGTACGTGAATATGGTTTAAGAGTTCAAGTTCGTAATAAAACTAAGATTGTGTTCTAACGTGCGTGATTATAAAATAATGCAAGTTTTTAGGTTTGTTTACATTGTTTTTAATTCGACTGACGATTGGTATACGTTAGTATCCAAAAAATATAGCAGGTTAGTGTTAAACTTTTTCAGTAGCTTATAAGATAAGTTCCTAGATAGATGAGCCATCAACTTTTGTCCGATCCTTTAGATCGATACTATTTTGTCCCGTAACGCAGGTGACAATTTCATTTAGTTTGCCAAAAAAAATGCTTATAAATTGTACATGCGTTAGGCCCCACACAGGTTCACATCGATACATTTAGGTTCCAACTATTTTTCATTGTAAATATGTGTAAGGTAAACGCAGGTATTAACGCCCCCCTTAAGGCATTTTTTAAATCAGGCCTAGTTTTTAAGTATACACGTTGTCCCAAAATTTAATTTTCCTATTTTATGTGCTACTATGATAATTAAAAAAGGTAAATAATGAGTTACTCGTCCTTTAATTGAACATTAAGATGTCAAAAATCTATTTCTAAATTACAGAATCGATTTCTACTATTAACGACCCATAAAAATGGGTGTGAAGGTATCAACGATTTTTAAGCAGCCATTACCGATTGAGTTTCAATAGTAGATTGTACAACAAGGGCATAATGGGAACCATTTCTACCCGAGGCAATTTTATGTTAAAATAGTAGACGAGGGTAAAAATGGACATTTATGCCTTTGTGGTACACCGCTTTTCACTTTGATTACGAAGAAAATAAAATATATTTGTGTAGGTAATATTTCTAAATTTCCAAGTTAAACATTTCGGAGCATTTTTGAACGACAATCGAAAACACGTGCGAAAAGGAAATTCGTCACTCGTTTCGAACTTTCTCTTTTCCGCACTAGTATCGTAATGTAGGTACTATTACACCCCTCCAAAATGTAGGTATATTATTCACATGATTGCAAATTAATTTAATACCTACCTACCAATTTTAACTTGATCTCAGCAGGCTGATAGAATCTATCTCTAAATGATGATTATGAAATTAAACATTGAATAAATTGATGGATTTCAGTTAGTTTGATGTTTAACAGTTCGGGCAACTCTTCCTACAAAAGCCACATGTTTGTTAAAACTTGTATTTTGTAATTAGTAATTTATGGCATTAATCATTTCCTTAATATTATAACTACCTACTTATTTAGGTACGGTCGGTAATACCTTCTTATGGTTGGTATCAGCGATTTCTATGAGTCGTTGATAGAATATGTAAGAACTAACGTAAAATGTATTACCGATCCATATTAAACAAGAACAATATTGTATTTTTATTACCTTTGTCGCTACAAAACACTTTCTGATTACGTGATATTAAAAATTTAGGACCTAAAAGCACTTTTAATGGATAAAACTTCATCATAAACAATGTCTAAGATAATATCCGTTTTCCAAAAATATTGTATTTTGGTTAACTTTATAACATCAAAAGAAGACAACCAAGTGCTTAATGTGTATGTCGTTAATAGTTTTTTGAAAATTACAATTATTTTGATCTCAATTAATCTATAAACATACTTATGTTTTCATAGAATAATATCGTACGAGAAAGAAAAAACTAAACATGACATTTTAGTCATTACCGACCTATGGCTCGTTGATAGCTGCTACTACTAAAAATAATGAAGCAATCACCGCCCATATTTAATTTTATATTTTATATATGATAATGGATGTTATTTGATAAATTGTGATAAAATATCTGTAATTCATAAATAAATGAATATGATTAGCAATAAATGTAGATGTAAAGTAGTCAATTGTTAAAATAAACGTCTTAGACAGATAAGTCGAGTCCTTACTTGAAAGTGCAAGCGCCAGTATGGAATGTCCTTCTTTCTCGGTACTCACAACTTGATTGATGTGTTTTTATCTTTTATCGAACTACCACTCAAACTAACTTAACCGTACCCTATACTCAAGAAATAAACGCTTCTGGAAAACAACCTACCTACCCTCACATAAGTTGTGGCAATGAAAAAATACCGAATTACTTATTAGGTCGCTAATACCTTCGGATTTTCGATGGAGCGTTAATAGCTGCGTTTACCTTAATGTATTTATTGACGTACATTTAAAAGTTGATTGGCCCAAATATATGAAGACTTTATGGTAAGGGTAAGTAAGCATTGTCGAGCTCCGAGAAACCGTTAACAATGCGAGTTCTATTCTATTTTTGAAAAATAACAGCAAGAGGTTTCTGTTTGCGCGGAAAGTTTGATTCGAAATTTAAATTTGAATCGGCGGTTGGAAGGGCGAGAAGTTGCGGGTTGACGAGTCACGGTTTTGATTTAGAACGATCGACTATGAATTTATTTTACAGAAAAAGAGAATCGATTGTCGATTTGTAAGAACGAATATTTGCCAGATTAGAAGTAAGCACAGATCAGTATAGATGGCTAACGGTGGCATGGAACATGTCGCAGCGTTATGGCCGATAGGCCTTTATAGTGTGACAGATGCGCGCCCTATGAGCCAGTCGCAACTTACCCGCGACTGCAGGATGAGCTCGGACATATCCGCAAAATGCCGAATTGTGCCGTTATTTCTTGTAAAAATAGGAGTGTAAATAAACATTTCAAGGACTATTGAGTCACGTACCACATGAAAGTATTGATTTTTTTAGTTATTAGTTGACAAAACCACGTATTTTTACAAATAATATATAACAACAAACCGCTGACATAAATGTCATAATGATTTTACTTGGGCGTACCAATTGGTTGAACTATTCAGTGACAAATTGTATGTGCGTTTTACATTGACGGCTTAGAATAGCAAGCAAGTTGCAATTTGATAAGTGACCGTGCAATGTATCCAATTGCTAGCGATATTCACAACCGTCCTGTCATTTCTTGGTATGGCCGCTGCGAGCAGGCCCCGAACTAGAGGTACGACTGACCGTGCCGATGACAAATAGAGTCGATAAATTGTTGATGTATTTGATTATATTAAATTTTTCTTTCATGTTTTGACCTTTGTATCAATATCTTATCTTCATAAAGGTAAAACAATATATATAGATTATATCACGTATTTTATTATTTTGAGCCTTTTACAATAACCGTTGTCAAAGGTTGAAATTGTTTTATTTAAATAGGTATGTGACCATCGCGGAAACGGCTGAATAACATTATATTTATTAAGGGTACAACCGTCTAAATAATTATTTGTTCATGTGATTCCCAGCCACAATTAAGATAATGTCGTTAATAAATTGCTTTGTTCATATTCAAATATATGTTTATAATTGACATTCTGTAGTTTATTATTTACAAACCAGATCCGACACGAAAGTAAGAAAAAAGTTTTCTAATTTATTATTAAACGACATAAAATGAAAACAAACAATATAAGGACTTAACTTAACTACCTATAAATAAAAAAATGGCCTAAATCGCCGTCAGTGGGCAAGGTACCCAGAAGGCTGGCCGCATTCTCCCGTTGTATAGCTATACTTAAACGCTGTGCAAGGTACTGGCCAGCCCTCTGGTCGCCTGAGGTCTCTCTTAGGCGAGCCGCTAGATCTTTAAAAAGTCCATGTGCACTTGGCCCCCATGGCCCCAAGGTCTCCACACTGTGGCTGTTCCAAGATATCGACTTATCGATATTTATTTATTTTAAGAGTTTAGATTGAAGTTTCTCATAAATCACTGTACGGCGCTTCATTGCAAAACTTAAATCGGGGGCGAATTGTGACTGTTCCATGTTCATGTTTGAACAGTAAAATCACTTACCTTAACATTTGTAATAGTAGATTTGTTATTCATTCATAATTTACAACAATTGCATTCTGGCGACACTTTGGTGTGTAATAAATACATTTTATGATTATGTATTCTCAGAAACCTGAAATAAATATTGTTTGTTCTATCGTAAACAAACAATAATATTTTCTTATGAAATATTAATGTTTGTTGATTATGACATTAATGACAAATGGCAACGTCATTTGTTGTTAAAGCCGTATCTCACCTTTCACGACATTCCATTGCGATAAATCCGATGCACATTTTTATTTTATTTATTATATTTCATTATTTCACAAACTATTCAATAAATTTATGATAATAATATCAACAATTTACGTTTGTTGTAAATTGTTGTATTCAGTTTAATACGGGCTTTTTATTGTACATGTCTGGTTTCACACATTTTTATTTATCAAATTCAAATATTCAAAATTTATGAAAGCATTTTCGACATATTTTGTCATGAAATTTCGGTATATAAGGCTGGGGCATCCCATAGAAAGGGTTCTTGCGTTTTAAGTTTTACTGTTAAAGGTCTTTTGGCTTTTGGTTCTTACGTTTTGACCGCGAAAGGGTAAAGACCCTGTCTTTTCAGCGATTGAATTTCTGGAGGGCGAAGCTCTGCCCAAATTATGTTCTGTCAAGTATTATTTGTGTAACTATATTTTATTTTCACTGGAAATTATGGTAAGCTAACCTGATTCCTTGGAATTGCTAGCCACATAATATATCATTCACAATACACAGGGAATGGGTAATTACAACTTTCATTCTAAAGTAATTGTAAAATCTATATTCTCTAACAAAGCCTAATAACATAATTCAATTCTGGGCTGTTGTTAGTTAATTTGTTTTGGTTTTCTAGGTTCTCTAATTCTCTAGTGTGGGGGGCGTCAAGCGATGCACTGTCTACTATTAAAGGTGTTCAGTATAATATAAAAGTAACAATGATTCCGTCAAGTTGAGTTCAGTAGCCACAGACTGGTCCAAAGAGTTTTGGTCAGACTGTTTAAGGTCCAATTGCGAGGCGAAGCAGTGCATTGGGTCCTATAGAGCAGAAGGAACGCTCATCTTGGTTGATCATTCAGAGAACGAATGTATCGATCAACATTATTATTAACAAAAGTGCTTGCTTTTCACTCTTTAACCCTGGAGAATTTGAGTATTAGCTGTAGCTAGGCTTAGCTTGGGGTTAAACTGCAATATGATACGCGTATGAATACTTAGTGCTTCTTTTCATCTTTTCCCTTTGTTTGCATTGCAGTTAGGTTCCGAAGCACTGTAAAATTTAGCTAGGAGTAGTGAGGAAGCCCAACTGACAGAGTTAACTCTACACTGGTTGGTTTAGCGTTGCCTCTTTACCCCACCCAAAATTGCTGGAACTGTTAATTTAGCTAGCAGATGTGTTAGGGTTAAAAGTACTAAATTTGTTAGAAGTTCCAGTCAATTGACAGAGGTCACTTAGATGGTCGGGGATTTTCCTCTCTGAGGAATTTTATTTTTAATGTTTCATTCTTCACTTTATATATTTTATAATCTACATTACTCATTGTTCTACTAATCAATAAACTTCAATTTCAGTGCTTAATACTGTCAAAACTATCTATCTTAATATTCCCTCAAAATCAATAATAACAATGTCACGTTTTCCTTTCAATAAATAGTCATGTTTCTTTATTATTACATGCCCAAATATCTGTTTGTTTTGTGTCCAAAGGTTTAGCTTGTTTCACATTAAAGAATCTCTGTTACTATACGGTTCACAATATAGGCGTCCTACCCTAGACTAGACGATCATTGGCCAATTTATCTCTAAGTTATCAATGCTATATTTAACTGTATTAAGTTTACATTTAATAAAAATAATTCTTGGTTAATAAAAAAATGTATATTTACAATTTAGTTTTATTTAAAATTAGAGGGGGGGGTTGTTTACAACACCAAACGCCGCAAATATGTAGCTGGTTCCTAAAGCAGCATATTTGCGGCGCTTGAGACTTTCGGCTAATGATGCCGCGGCGCCAGCAGCAACGCCGGTGACCGAAACATGGGACGGCGCCAGAGTGTCAACACAGGTGGCGTCCCAAACTACCGGCCGGCCCATGCTCCAGGGCACCAGCGTCATTCCGTCAGGCCTCTTGCCGGCGTCCCTGGCCAGACCGTTGGGCTCTAGGATGGCCGGTATTTTCGCGCTAACAAGGGCGCGACGGATAACATAATGTTTATAAAGATTAGATACATCGTCCAATGCGATATTTTAATCTGTATTTATTTCTTATTAAATGATAGATCGATTTTAATGTTTTTCTTAATATTCCGGCCTTATCAAATATCTATGGATAATAATTTATCGACGTAGCCTCCTCTCTAGTGCCGCATCATATGGTAGCGCTTTAGCCAATCACAGCGTGGCAAAGGCCCGACCTCGGAGACACCGAGACTCATTACAATTTCGCTTCTTCGTTACAAATCTCTCTCTTTCATATATCTATGGAAGTAAGCTTTATAATATTATTAAGTCTATGGTAAAAACTGTAAGTTATACCCTCATGTTAATAAGATTTAATCTATAACTGTCAAAAGTTCGTTCTTATATCTCAGGGACTGTAGATTGTGACAATTGCGTATCTTGAATTATGTCCGTTTTTTATTTTTAATATCTAAATAAATAAAATAAAAAACTGACTGACGTATCTAGGCATAGCCCAAACTGCTGGTTATTTTACTTATTTTCTAAGAGATATAAATGTAATAGGGATGAAAATTAAATGCGGGTCCAAATTGAAACTAGTACAATAAAAATATGATTCGAGATTGTCGAAACTGAAAGTAAGAAAATACATTTATTTAACGCCACAGTAAATAAAACACAAAAATTAACAAAGTTTAGACGTTAAAAGGGATCCCCACTGTTGCCACGGTAAACCATGGCGCTGGTTTTAAGTGGAAACCTAACTTAAACTAAAACAGTAACACTAAAATCTTATAAACTAAACTTAGAACTAAAAATAGTACCGACACACACGCCAGCGAGTGCGTACACTGGTATTATTTTTTTTTTTCATTATTCCACAATCATTTTTCTTCTGAGGAATTAAACACATCGTGCTAACGCCACGGGGTCATTGTAATGTAAGATTTAAATTATCTTTTCTGTGAATACAATCTAAAATTGATGAATTCGTGTATTCATTTTGGGGTAAATAATTAACGGTAAAACTATGTTCCGCGGTCTACAATATTATGAAATATAATCAATATCAAGATTTAATACAAGCTTTTTGACTACTGAGAAAAGCGGACGTGCGCAGCGCGCACTTATTGTAAAATGGGAAATATAATTATAAAATAATTCTGAGAATAAGTGTGTTAGTATCAGCTTGTAATTATTTGTGCGGTTTATATTATATAAACCTTAGATGGAATATAAATAATGGTAAAACTGAGGCCGTCAGCTAAAACGAGCCTTATTCATTTGCTAATGGCTCATGGCTGCTAAGCGTATGTTTTCATGAATATTTGTGCAAACAAATGTATCCAATCCATAATAAACTTCTTTCTTCTGACCTCCAGCCGGCAAAAAGCACATTGCCGGCCGCTGCACTAAACTAATTTGGCGCCTGCCGGCTCCGTTGAGCAGAAAAATAGTATACACACCTCTGCCGTTAAATGGGACTTAAACGGCCCTGGTATGCAATCTACTATTACTTTACGAAAGTTGTGACAATTGTCACAAAGCTTACAATTTTATTTATCGTTAATTCTTGACAATCATGACAATTGCTTTTCTTGCATTGTCACTACAATTGTCATGTTCTTTGTAACAATTGTAAATGTTCCTCGTAAAAGTGGTAACCACGGCCTATGGACGCTTGCAATCGGAGAAATGGTAATTTTACAATTGTCGCCTGTCACCATTGTGAAATAGGGGCCTGGGGCCCATTTCTCGAAAGCTTGTAAAGTTGTCTCAAAAAGAGACTTCCACTTGTATTACAAGTTACAAGCTTTTGAGAAACGGGTTTTTGGTATTACCTACGAATTCTCAAGATTTCGGCATATTTTACGTAAAGCCGCCCTGAATATATTCTACGTGTTCGTCTTAGTAAACTCTTCTAATATGAGATTAGGGACGTGGGTTATTTCTTCCCAACTTGCCAGCTTTTTATAATCTCAAACGAGTTTTGTTGAGAATTGTTTGCGAATGTGTCGCTGGTGACCTATGGTGGTGGTTGTATCTAACAGGATAGCTAACAGCAGAGACAAGTTTTTATGGAACTAATAGAATGATTTTGTCCCATACTGTGCTTTTTGTTTATATGTTGTTATTCACTATATAGAAAATTATAAATATTATGCAGAGTTCACCAACGTCTGAAGTGTAGTTCAATAGTCAGTTATCAAAAGGAAATAATGTAAAAAAATGTACAGCAACAGGCATTTTATTACAATACAATATAGTAAATACTCTTTATTGCACACCATAAAACAGTAACATAACAGTCAAGTTTTTCAATAAATATTTTTTTTGTGCAAACAAGTATAGATTATTTTTTTATTTAATAAACATTTAAATATAATCGGAAACGAGAATATTAAATTTCAGCGTTAACGAACGGAATCTTCCGAGCTTTTTTCCCCGAAAAATCGTTGATGATTTCGCTGAGATCCAGATCCCAGTTTTTTTTTTCGAAATCTCTATTGTGGGGGCCCCTCTTTCATGGAGGCCCCGGGGCTGTAGCCCCCCCCCCCCCCTCGTAAATCTGGCCCTGCATAAACCTAAAGGTACGGTTAAACTAAAAGAGCATTCGCTGTTCTAACCTTCCATTCTACGAAATTCGATCGGTACACAAAACGTGATTGGTTGATTTCTTAGAACGGGCGCTAGAACAGCGAATGCTCTTTTGGTTTAAACGCACCTTAAGGCCTTAACTATGTACTTTTTTTTTGCAATTGTCTCTAATATTCATTATAAATATTGGATTTCTTATACCAAAGAAAAAAATCCGAAGTTTATCAAAGCCGCGCCAGAGGTGGGATTTGAACCCACGTCCTCGGCTTTCACGAATGATGCCTAAGCCCGTGGCTGTTTTTTTCATCATCATTATAAGCCAATGTTAGTCCACTGCTGAACGTAGGCCTCTCCTATTAACTATGCGTATAGACGCATTAGGAGGTAAATGCCCATAATCGTCACGCTGGGCAAGCGGATTGACGATCGCAGTTATGTGTCCATTAGGATGACGCTGCTGCCCATCATCAATCTTTTATCAAATAATGGTCAGTGACACTTCAATCCCTTTGTCGACTCTTACGACATCCGCAGGAGGAGTTGGGGTGATGAAAAACGTATTCTTACTGCCGTCACCACACGGCATATGACTCTAATATTCATTATAAACATTGAATTTCTTTACAACAAAGAAAAAATCGCTAGATATATTTTTTCTTTGTTGTAACAAAGAAAAAATTCGAAGTTTACCTAAGCCGCGCTGGAGGTGGGATATTTATTACTACGTGGCTGTTTTTTACTAGATGGGCCAATCAACTTTTCGATCGACACTATTTTGTCCCATAACGGTGACAATTACATCAAGTTTGCTAGAAAAAATGCTTATAAATTGTACATGCGTTAGGGGACACAAGTTCACATCGATACATTTTGGTTCCAACTGTTTTTCATTGAAAATAATACGTGTACAGTATTCATTGACGTACATTTTTTTGTAAATTCTTGAAAAGTAACGCAGCAGACAGAAAATATGTCGATCGAAAAGTTGATTGGCCCAGGTACAGTCAGCAGCAGATTTTGCTTAGCGGGTAGGGTGTTCGCAATGATCTTAACACACTCTTATAGTCTTAGCAACAAGGTCGTGCCAAGTTCATTTTGAACACCCTGCCCGCTTAGCAACATCTGCTGCCAACTCTACTTAAAAACATAAATCAAAAAAATTGTTTTGATTTCTTCCACAAGACTTTTAATATTAAATTAATATTCCTGCCTATCCTGTTGTGTAGCAATGAAGCCTCTGCAGATAAAACAATACTCTTTTTCGACCCTCGGGAGCCAAGTTCGGAGAACCACGGTGTCAACTTACTTTTACTCTGAAACTCCAATAATACATATCTTTTACATAATATTTGAAATAATGTTGGCGAGGAGAACTGAAGTTAGAAATTGTTATTATGACAGAAGCCTAAATGGATTCTTAAATAATTAGAAAACCGTATCGTATGTAAAAAATATGTCTCACGAAAGTTTTAATTACCTACTGTGTATTTTTAGTTTTCAATAAATAATAATTAATAATAATAATTTATTGAATCACAAAAATTGTAACATGACAGCAGAAACTATATCGTTACAAAGATTCATCATTTATTATAACTAACTTAAAACTATGTAAATACCTAATGCTAAAAACCATCCATACGTCTTTCTAACACTCTCTTACATTCAGTCATCAATTGCCCTATCCCTATCGTAAACACGTCACAGTGTGGTGATGCGGCGAGTATGGAGTTGAGGAGTGCAGTAGCGCGAGGGATGAGGGAGTGTCGGTACAGGTTTGTGCGAGAGGCAGCGGTTGCTAGAAGGGGTACTCTCAGTCTTTTGTTGCTGTAGTCGTTAGGTACATTTAGTTTTAATATTTTCTCCAAAAGAGAAATGCTGTCAATTTTGTTTCGTAATACATGAATAATGAAATTAATCATGGATAAGTATCTGCGAAGTTCTATAGACTCGATACCTAGATGACCCTGAAGGAAGCGAGTTGGGTACATGAAGGGATAATAGTGATGGTTCTTTTTGTACAAATGTCTCAAGAACTTCTTTTGGACTTGCTCTAGCATAAGTGTATATTTACTCTCATGCGGAGCCCACACCACCGCATTGGTTTCGAGAATGCTTCGCACCAGAGCCGTGTAGAGTGTGCGCGTTGCCTCAGTGGTAAGCGGGATAGAATTGCGTATTACGAAGCCTAGTCTTTGGTATGCACTTTTTGTAACATTACGGATATGGGGCCGAAAAGTAAGGCAGGAATCAAAGGTAACACCGAGATCACGAACCTCGGTCACTCGCGCCACCGTCTCCCCGGCTATGTTATATCCATAGTGCAAGGGCGATGGAGAACGGGAAAAAGTCATGATCTCGCATTTACCTTTGTTGAAAAGAAGTTTATTTTCTTCGCTCCACTTGTTCACCGCGTCGATGTCCCTTTGTAGAGATTGGCAATCGAGGGTAGAGTGTACAGGCATAACGAGTTTTACATCGTCGGCGAACAGTAAAGGAGTCGCATTGTGTATAACCTCGGGGAGGTCGTTGATTAGGACCAAAAATAGGAATGGCCCCAGGTTGGATCCTTGACTTATTCCAGAACGTGTATGGTACGGCTTAGATAAGTATGGTCCATATTTTACGAACTGTTTCCTGTCCTTTAGGTAGTTTGCAAATAGTTTTAGAAGCCGTGGAACCAATCCCATTTTGCCTAGCTTTTGTAACAGTATGTCGTTATCAACACGGTCAAAAGCCTTTTGGAAGTCTAGATATATAATGTCTACTTGGTTTCGAGCATCCATTTCCCTCGATATAACTTCCACTAGCTCGACCAAGTTTGTAGCTACTGACCTTCTGGACAAAAAAGCATGCTGGGTGTTAGTGAAGTAAGGCTGGCACTGAGGCATAAGGTATGCATGCAGGACCATTTCGAAGACCTTAGGCAAGGCAGACAGTATGGCTATAGGTCGATAAATCTCTATTTTCAATTTAGAACCCTTTTTCGGTATTGGAGTAACTCGGGATGTTTTCCATGTGTCAGGGTATTCTCCAGTTGTAAGTATTAAATTGAAAATAAAGACAATCGGATCAATCAGGTGCTCGATGCAACCCTTGATTATAAACGCCGGGATGTTATCAGGGCCAGCTGATGTGCTAGCCTTGAGGCGTTTAAATACAATAAAAAACAATAGTATAAGTTACAAACATAGGCGCTTGCGCTGTACATGTTTAAGTCCCCTAAGATAAGCAATCTAGAATTAATATTGTTTTCACAAAAACGTTCTATACTATTGAACCAATCTATGTACACATCGTCACACGCTCGTGGAGGGATATAGACAACACAGATGTAAAAGCATTGTCCGTTAACTTTAAACTTCGCCCAGAGGTCTTCGCCGTTAAGAGTCTCATATTGTGGTAGGCGATCAAGGCAAACGGGCGAGCGGGCCGCTAGGAGAACCCCGCCGCCCGTGCGGCCTCCGCCGCGATCTCGTCGAAGTATCATCCAATCGCCACAACATAGTTCGGCGTCCGTCACAGAACTGTCCAGGTTTGTTTCAGTTGCCGTTACTAAAGACAGGTTTTCGGAAAGCATTAAATTGGTTCTCCAGTCGATCAGTTGTGATTTAAGCCATCTTACATTTTGGTAATATAGATTGAGATCGTAGGTTTTAGTTTTCTTTGGGAGTATTTTGTTTCGAGTTACTGGTTCTTTCCAATCGAAATAACAATTTGTCGACAGAAAAACCTGTAGGCCAGAACTTTGGGTCTGTAAGTAGTTCCAATAATTCTCGTGGTACTCCCACTTTGAAAGAAGCATGGCATATTCATTCCCCATGAATATGCCATGGGGGTGTACTTAACGTAACTATTTGTACATTTGTGTGAATCAATTTTTTTCTGTCTGTTATTGCCATGGTAACGGTCGCCTGAGTCACGTTGGTTTTATGCAAAATTATGACACTTAAAGTAGGCAAACATATAAGTAGTGCATGTCTGTAGGTAGCCCATTAAGGAAAGAGCTTATTAACACCAGAAAAAAATATGTTTGCATAGTTTAAGTAGCATAATTTTGCATAAAACCAGCGTGACTCAGGCGACTGTAATCATGGTAATAACAAACAGAAAAAAGTTGATTCACCCATTTACACTTTTTCGTGCATATGGTTTTGTTTACTGTGTCAGCCTTCGTAGCCTGCCTACGAAGTTGGAGGTTCCGGGTTCAAATCCCGGCGAGGGCATTATTTGTGTAGGTATTTATTTATCACAAATATTTGTTTCTTGGTCAATGGCTGTCTATGTATTTAAGTATCTATCTATTATATATATCGTCACCTGGTATCACAAGCCTTATGAACTTACCGTGGGACTAGGTTGATTTGTATAAGATGTCCCAAGATATTTAATTTATTTATTTATTACTTATATTATTGATGCTTTTTTCTGTATTAATGTACCGTGTGGTGACGGCAATGCCATGTGGCGACGGCAGTAAGAATACATTTGTCACCACCCCAACTCCTCCTGCGGGTGTCGTAAGAGTCGACTAAGGGATTGAAGTATCACTGATCATTATTTAATAAAAGATTGATGATGGGCAGCAGCGTCATCATAGTGGACACATTACTGCGATCGCCAATCCGCTTGCCCAGCGTGGCGATTATGGGCATTTACCTTCTAATGCGTCTGTACACATAGTTAACAGGAGAGGCCTATGTCCAGCAGTGGACTATCATAGGCTGATGATGATCATTTCTGTATTAAAATGATATACGAGTATTATGATATGGGTGTACAAGCTGATTTTTTTTCTGACACATTTAACCGTTTAACATGAGTGGCCCAACACGAGATTTCGCAAATAGAGTTAAATTGTAACAACCCATAATCGCAATTGTGAAATAGAAAATGCTTAACAAAATAACGAAGGCAATTTCTTTAATGTCTCACTTCTTTAAGAAATTCAAGTATCCTTACGTACTGTAACGAAATTCTAAACAGTGCATTTTCTTTTACGCTCCAGAAGCGACAACGCTAAAATAATTGGCACATTATTTTTCCAATTTATTTAAAAATGGGAATATTACTAGATAGTTATCTTGCAACCGAAAATATGCGGACAATAAGTTATAAGCTTACCCCCTTCGGTTACTTTGGTTCTGCTGCGGATGGTCTCATTTTTAATCCGATAAAGCAGAGAGACTTAGGAGTCATAGCCCTCTCCATTGCCCTTTGAGTGACTTTGAGCCTTCTTATGAAACCCATTGTAAGCGACCATGTTTCCGTTCCGTATGTCGTCGGTGGTGGTAGCCGGATCTTTGCCGGAGATTCTTAGTACCCCTGACCCCCTGGCCGCTACCATAAGCAGGGCACCGGGGGTCGCCGGAACCTCGGGGCCGCGGCCTTTCTTGTAAAATCATCATGGGGGGTTGTTGCCATAACCGCCACGCTTGTGTCTCCACCGCACTTAAGGGATGCTGTTGCCCATCCCCCGGTGTTTTTGGTTGTAGTTTTCAGACATACGCGGATCAAGTGTATTATCAGTGACACTTTAGTCCCATAGTCGAAGAGTAGGGGTAGGGACAAAATGTATTCTTACTGCCGTCACTACACGGCCATATCATCATTATAAATGTGTTTTCTAATTGACGGCAATAACTGACAGTAAAATCTATTTAACAAATATTTGTTATTTAATCAGTATAATTTAAATAAAATATCAAAAATACGTTTAGAATAGATATATTTCTGAAGATGACAGACGGTCTTCGTCAAGTTGACCTCACGTCAACATTGATTTATAACTAAATGCAAACAGCAAACGACTTTACCAAAGTTAAAGTGCTAAAGAAATTATTCAGCACATTGAATTAATATTATCAACAAGCTAAAACTAACTCGTTACTACAAAAAGAGCAACATCTTTGCTTAGTTATCCTACGAACTTAAGTCTTTTTACAATTGGTAATCAAAACTTTGTACCGCAGACGACGTCAAAATGTCCCGGCTAGCCGAACACACTAAAATCGATGAAATCCCGTACCTAGTAGTTCAGATATATCTGAACGGCCAGGGAGTTCACAAACATCTAAACAGACCTCTATTATCATGCCGTAAGAGTGTACGCAGGCCTGTCAAACTAGCGCGTTCGGTTCATACTGTCAGTGCCACCCCGGGGAGTATATCAGTAGGGCATCACGGCAAGCGGTGACGCACGTCGCGCACTCGCTAATGTTATTCGACGAATATCTACGTACTAATTCAACCGCTGTCAGAGAATTGATTATAATAATGAAAAAAAAAAATTAAAAACAATATACATAAAAAGGTACGAATTGAATATTAAGATTAAATCATTTTTTAAAAAGAAGCAACCTTATATTTATATTTTTTTAAGGTACGAGTTACGTGATGGAAAGAGAGCGCATTTCTACGTGACATTTAGCGTTGGCATTTATTGTTGCGCGGTGAGAATCGAGAAAAAAGAAAAGGCGAAAATCGAAATTCGTAAATTACGAGGATTTCTCTCTGTCACTCAAATGAAGGCGTCATTAGAGTGAGAGAGACAAATCCTCTAAATTTAAGAATTTCGTTGTTCGCGGTAAGGCCGCTGGACCAAATTAATTGAATATCCAAATACGGGGTATAAATGCATGCAGCTCGATTATTCGATACGACTTGATCATTCACAGAATTATTCATTTAAATGACGAATTGCTAAGTTAGTGTTTGGATAGTGCCTTCACTATACGAGAAATATGCACGGTATAACACGAGGAAACCAAAAAACATTAATAGCGTTTTCTTGAGATTGTGAGACGTAAAAAATGTTACATGAGCCCATGTCAAGATGGTGCCTTTAGTGCGTACTATTGCGAGAAGTGGTTAATTTTGGGCGGGTCAAAAATTATTCGGAGGGCCACCTGTACTGAAAGAAAAATTGGCATCTCGGTTGATTTAAAACACTCCTTTCGATTGTGTTTAATTTTATCGCCACTTTTTTCGCACTTAATTCATTCATTATACATGCACTATTTGCTTTGGTTACGTGATTTAAACTCAATCCAAGCTCAATTTAGGTTTATGTGAATGTATATATTCTTACATAATTTACTGAAATTCCACATTTCTGTATAACACATGTTATAATTGTCTATTCAAACAGAAAATGAATTCCGTTGCCAATCTAAACTGCAAATTAATACCAGCCAATGTCGACAGTGTTAATCGAAAATATTGATTTAAATTTAAATCGAGAACTGATTAGAAACGTACGTGATCGGCTTCAACTAACGATGGTAACTCGATTCAACTCGATTTATTAGTCGACTGAGTCCCAATTCGAATCTGGTATCGATTATCCGCTAGACAGAGCATTAACGCTGTGTTCACGGGCATAACTCTATGTTCTACACTGATTATATACACGGTGCGGCCAAAAAATATGAATTCCCATGGAATTTCCGCTGCCAGCGAGGTTTTGAAAGCAGAATAAGTCCCTTACGCATTTTCTTTAAGAAATTAGTTCACGTTTCAGAAGAAGTAGTTCTGTGCCATGTCGTCGGGTTAAAGGCAGAACCAACTATTTCCTTGAAGTTGGTTTTGACAAATCGTTTTAATGCCAATGATATAAAACACTATTTGCTAAAACAAGTTTTACCGAAATAGTTGGTTCTGCCTTTAAACCGACGATGTATTGTATATCAAAAAAAAATTACCCTTATGGAAATTTCAAAAACCACCTAAGGGACCTATTTTAGAAAATCTCAGAGGCAACGGGAATGCATTTATTTTTTGGCCAGGGTGTACACTCACCATCAGATATATCGTAGCGTTTCGAGCGTTCAAAAATATCTGAACACGCCTTTATTGCCATAACGATAGAGGCGTGTTTAGATATTTTTGAGCGCTCTGGACGCTACGATATATCTGATGGCGACTGTATTTATGCGTTCAATAGATGCAGATAGCCACATAAATACGAATATAATATGGTGCATGCCACGAAAAAGTCCACCGATGTTCCGTACGAACACGGTTTTTCTCAAAATTGTGGGTTTATCAAAGTCCTCTTTTGTGACTAGAGGAGTCAAAAAAGTCTCAAAAATACATGTAATAACTAATAACTCGCAAGAAAACTCAAATTATCGAAATATACACGCATTTGTACGGGACAGCCCATGGAATGCTCCATATATAAAATAACCATGACTAAGGAACATAAAACAATTATTTATCCTAACTAGGGCGTGCGTAAATTTCTCTTTTTAAGGCACTTGTTATGAAAAAAGTCGTTCGATACACGTGTAAAAACTTTTTTAACTCGGGTGATTGTCGCCCTCATTTCACTCGGGCTCCAACTTTCACACTCGCCGAAAATAGTACATTACGACACAAGTGCGAAAAACAAGAAATTAGAAACGAGTGGCGATGTTTTAAAACACGACCAATAGGAAGTGTTTTAAATCGACACGAGTTACGAATTTCGTTTTTGCACGTGTCTCGTACGACGTTTTTTAGTACAGATGGCCCTCCAAAGCTTTGGACCTGACGTAAAATGACCCACTTCTCGCACTAGAGCCTAAAAAAGGCACCATCTGTACTAAATAATTTTTTTTGCACTTGTATCAAAATGTACTATTTGTGCGTACAAATGCAGGCTCTACAGGACGCAGTCTTTGGTATCAGGATTGCTCCAATTTTGTTTCACAGGAATCCTTTATTTGTGCACCCTGTTGATTGAGTGCTAAAATACCTAGTCGCCGTATTTTTAATAAATTGGCTTAGCTTCCATATTTCGATGGCCATCGGTATTGTAATCAAATCCGTTCAAATAAACATTTTTGTCGGATCTGTGAATTTTGATAAATTTGATTACTTGCGTTTACGGGAATATTGAAATATTGTTTAACGTAACAAGTGGTATGAATTTTTAAATAGGCAATGAAATATATAGTATATAAAATGCAAAAGTGTTTCATATAACACAAAAAAAAATGTAGTTGAGCCCGGAAAACCGTATAAATTTTTGTCATGTTCCATGGAACATACTTGTGGCTAATATTCAAAATAATATTTTTCCTGTTATTTTATAAACGTCTCCTAATTTATTAAGCTGGTAAGTAGGTAGTAAGTAAGTCTACAGTTTCAAAACTGACATAAAAATAAGATAATGCAACAATGTACAGATAAATTAAGTTTATGTTTACAATGTATTGAGTGCTACAAATAAATAAATAATAAATATCTTGGGACATCTTACACAAATCAACTTAGTAGTCCCACGATAAGCTCAATTATGGCTGTGGGTACCAAGCGACGATACATATAATAGATAGATAGATACACATAGATACTTGAATACATAGACAGCCATGACCAAGGAACAAATATTTGTGATAAATAAATACACAAATAATGCCCTCGCCGGGATTCGAACCCGGAACCTCCAGCTTCGTAGGCAGGGTCACTACCAATTAGGCTATGGAGGCTAACAAGCTATTGTTTGTGTAGCTATTGATACGGCATACAGTTCGACTCGTATACTATCATAATTTTGCTAACACTAAACCTAATTACATATACATAAGGTCCACCGAATGTAAGGAAGCATCATATCGTTGGACCTATACAAGGTGTTTCACAAGCACAGAGATTCACAAGGAACTAAAAACCTCAGACGCCCCATCATAGGGCTTGTCCATTAATCACGTCATACGATTTTAGCCTGTTTTAGACCCCCCCATCCCCCATCACCATGGGGGATGGGGGCGTCTAAAACAGGCCCCCCAACAAGGACCCCCCCCCCCCTAGCCAATATGACGTGTAATTTTTTGCCACAGTAGTCCTTTTAATAACACTTGAATTTAAGTACTTTTTTCTGTTTTTATAAAAAAGTGAAGATCTTTTTGTGGCTATAATGCTGTTCAGCAGAATTCGAGAATATCAAAAAATTACACGTGATTTGTCCGATAACTTCCCTCCCCAATGGTGATAATTGGTGATTTTTTCTTGACCTCCCTCTCCCCCGTACAGTATGACGTGATTAATGGACAAGCCCATACCTTGAGCAACTCCCCCGAAATCACAAAAAATACTTTATTCATTTATCATCAAAATGACAAAAATACACGACCAAAATAGAACACAGTAATTTTTTACGTCATATCAGGGGATCCCATTGAAAAAGTTCAGTATGACTTATATTATTTTGTCTTAGGCGTCTGAGATTTTTAGCGCCTGGTAAAACACCCTGTATAAATAGTAAAGCCGTATAAAATCTTTTTTGAAATTTCATCAAAATAAAATACTAGAAGTTATTTATATATTATATACTATTAAAAATATGGCTAGAGCCATTATTACTCTTTGTTTCTAATAAATAAATAGAAAATGGTTATAATAACTTCGTATACATATTACATATTTTCCTTAGTTTGGTTCAACCCTAACGCTTTCACTTGTAATTATTAGAGCTAACAAAAGAGTGCTAAGGCTGCCATCATAAACTAGGCGGGAGTTGTAATTGAGCAGCCGACAACTGCTCGTAATGACACCATCGACTGCCTGTCACACCGAAACGTATAGCGTCGTTGACATTGCACATGTGTAAATTCATAATTTGACAAAAGAAGACTGTAAACATATGTCATTTGGATTGATTTTTCAGTTCCTGAAATTGTGCACATAACGGAATTGGCAATCTCACCGACGATAGATAGTTCCACGAGAGTTGAGGCCACGCACATCAACAAGTCATGTAAACACACGGGGAATTAAAATTAGTGTTCTTTTTTCGTACTGACAGCAAACCCAATTGCAACTGTAAGATTGATCAAAAAGTTTGTTCAAGGGATTTACTTCAATATTTCGACGCAAGTCATTCATTCATTCACTACATTTTTTGCAATTAGTACTTCATTTGGATGTGTGTGTAATCATTCGCCTCAACTCTGGTGAAATTACCTATAACATCATGTTGGATTCTGTTTGTAAAGTGAAGGCACGTGAAGTATATCGACATCCCTTGCTCCCAAACGCCCTTCTGAAAAATCACTTGCTATTTTACAAAATTAACTTTGATCAGTAGGCCTAGCCAAGTGTTAATCTGCAATCGTATACGATAGGCGATAAGTCACGTGACCATAACATAGAAATGGTCACGTGACTTTTCGTACATATCTGCCATTCTTATACATTTGTTACTTATCGCAATCTTGGCTAGGTCTGCAGGATAGAGAAGTGTGTTTTATGATCGAGACGGGACGGAGGATGAGTTGGGAGACGATTCGATCGTGACATTCGTGCTGCAGATGCCCAGCAGTTCCAAATATTGCGCTACTCGTATTGCGGAACTTGTATGAAAACGCCACATGCAGGCTGGTTTTATTTAATGTCATATGAGTTGAGAAAGATCCGCATGAAGATATTCTAAGTCGTTTAAACTTTCACGATTATCACTCATATTTTAAAGACAACAACGGCAACGATAACAGGCAGACTCACTGCCTGTGACCACGGACCACGGGTGTAACGTCATGCCCGAAACGTCAGGATATAATTAAACGTAACTTTACGCGATTAAGACCCGTTTGTCTTTAAAATATTCTAGGTCGCTTTGTTTTAGACCCCATAAATTGGGAAATTCATTGCAGCGCTGCCGTCTAAAACTAAAAAGATGCTGTAAGTATTAATAGATCGATTTAAAGTAATCAAAATTTGTTTTATTCACTGTTTAAGAAAGGGTTTTCTACCTTGCCAGTGTGTGGAAAACAATAACCCCCTTATTCATAAACGTCTGTTATCTTAACAAGCCGCTAATAATTGTTTGTCCCTTTCGGTCTTAACAATGTGTCCATAAGAGCAAAAGGGACAAACAATTATTAGCGGCGTATTAAGTTAGCAGATGTTTATGAATATGGGGGTGTCATTCGTTTCGGTGTGACCAGCAGACACTCAAGCGACTTCGATCGTTAGCATGCCCTGATATTAGTGAGCGACATCGACAGGAGAAAAAAGCGGCAAATTAATGTATTTCCATCGCTTTTTGCTTTGTTCACTTTTCCCCCTCTTCGTTATTTACTGCATGCATTTTTGGCATTAGTCTGTATACAGGATGATTCATCGATCAAATTTGTTTTTTGTAGAAAAAAATCTATCCTGAGATATTAGTAGTAGGTCTCAAGACCGACATCCGATACGACTAATTTTACTATGAAGTAAAAGTTCATCAATATGACCTCAAAATTAACCCTCTATAATAACCTTCCTCATTTCCTCATACAATAAGTACGAAAAAGAGAGAATATTTTTTATGTTTTTTTTAATGCCAATCGATCCTACACCTGTCCAGTATCCATGTCTTCTTAGGTTCACTATTGGGATATATATATACTAACGAATGTCATAATATAGTTACGCATAATGTCTTCTAGCCGAAATATTGACAAGACGAATCATATTTATGCATATTTTTTTACGCATAATATTTAAAAGCATACACATTAAAGGCATACCAGTCATAATAACTAATATCACACAGTATAAATACGAAATTGCATAATAAATATTGCGCATCATTTCACGATGCATACAAATAGTTAATCCTAAAATTAGACTACCAACTGGCATGACTGACATGCTATTACAGTTAGCTGCCTTTCGTTTACGATTGACGATTAAGGGTTAGCGATTGGCAACTTGTCTAAGCATCCCCAGGCGTTCTACTGTATACGGAGAATGACGGTAGATTCACATTTAGTTTTATGAATAAAAGTGACGATGAGTAATATAAAAATGTAAGCGATTAAGGAAAACCGATGGTTTCAACATGGCAAATCAAGTGTGTATAATATAATCTACTTATATAATATATGGTAACAATAGTGAGGTCGACGGGGGTCTGCGACGCAGACCCCCTATTCTGCGTAGTTTAGGCGCCTCGCGCCTGGACAACACACTAACCTAACCTGATTTATCTATATTTTGATATCAGATAGTAACGCATTTTAATATTTTAGATTCAAGAGACCCGCAACAGAATAAAAGAACATTCTAAAATATGTAGAATACTCAATATGTACAATGTACAATGCATGTTAATTGATTTAAAATTAATGTTAAACAAAGAAAAGTGTTTTATTCAAATAGGGAACTAAAATTATGGTTTCCGAAATATATATGGCTAATAACCATTAGTCCAAACAGTAATATGCGTAGTATACATTAGGCAAATATAAATTAGTCCAAGTTAAATTATTACAAAACTTTAATATGCGAACAAAGTAGTATGCCAAAATAATTACTATGCGACAGTACATTTATGCTAATACAAATTATGCGAAGAAAAGTATGCCAAAATAGAATAGCCTGAAAAAGATTATGCGACCAGAAGGTATACCGTCTTCTTATAGGCCAACTTGCGGAAATGTACAGAACATCCACAAAATGCAAAAAGTGACGAAGTCAGAATGTGACAAACTCAGAAAGTGACCAAGTACGAATGCGACAAATTCAGAAAATGACGTACTCCGAAGGTGACGCTTTCAGAAAGTGACATCTTCCGAACATGACCTATCCCGAAAGCGACTTTCTAAGAAAATTACCTACTCCGCCTAAAGGAAAAGATCTGATGTGTCATACATATCCACCTACTAATAAGTATCTCAGGATTTGTACGGATCATCAGATTTTTTTTCGATTCGTATGTTTGCCCGCTGAATAAAAAAATATCCTGTATCGCGACGGTAAGTCGCTTGCGAGTCGCCTCGCGAG
>JALPQI010011715.1:0-41786 GCA_025490895.1 Thaumatotibia leucotreta
ACATCAACCCGGAAATCACATCATTCACTAATGGCGCCACTATCAAAATGAAAACAAACAAAACAAGCCACCAAACTGAAATTTAAATTTTGCGCAGATCCGAATAGGATGTCCATGAACTGACAAAACTTCACTGAAAATTTACGCGTTTCAATACAAGATATCTGCCAAGATGCTTCACTTTGTAACACAGTATAAGAGATGGAAGAAAATACGTAGGCGGAGAAAACTATGTTTTGTTTATTTCTGAAGCGAACGAGCGGTTATTTACGCGCCGAGCGGTAGAAAATAATCAGCTGTCATAGCGCACTATAAGTTTTAGTCGTAACTTATAAAAAAATAGGAAGTAAAACGCACAAGGCACGATCATGGTGGTTGGCGGCATGGCTGCGGCTGATCGTCGGGCTGCGGCATCCGCACCGTGCGCGCTCTCCACCGTCGGACGGTCGGCGGCCAACTGAACGCCACTTCTCGCCGTTTCTATACAACTGCTAGCCAATTCCGCATTTTAAAATATTCCGTTATATCTAAAGCTCCATAAAGACAATCATTGTATTGATTAAATACAAGCTCATCTACAAAACCAGTTATAGGTCTACCTTGTCTTAACGACACTTGCTTTACGCGTGTGTATACGGCGATGACTGAACTGTTGATGCACGAATTATTTCACGGCGCGATTGTTGTTGAATGTGAAAAGCCGCCAAAATTGCGTGTATATGTTTATTATTATAGTTACCTAAAAAAATGTAGTAGGTACCTTACCTATAATACAATTTTGGCAAACGTCTAAAGAGTGCATAAAAGACGAATGTTGATTGACGGAAATGATTTGCTCCAATGATAATTTTATTATAAGAAACATAAGAGTTTTATACTGAATCGAAAAAAGGGCAACACATGCAGCACAGTCTGAAGCCATAAAATGAGTTCTTCCGGGCGATAAGGAAGCTCACGCGCGTTGTTTTCGCAGGATTTCTATGTGTAGCGTAAACGGCAATGAACGGTCTGTTTTACAAGTTTTGCGATGTTCAACGTCCAAAAACGTGGGCGCGCGTCGCTGGGCGCTGCCGACGGCGCATCGCGACGACACTTCCGTACTCTGATTATAGTCCGTGCGGAAGAGCCTAGAGGCCACGCTGGCTGTCAAACGTTTAGCGACACTTTATTGCATGTACGTATAATCGTGGAATAACTGTGTCATATAGATTTACCCACACGTCGCAACTATTATACTAATATATGGGATAGTCTCTATTTTCCGCCTCGCTTCTGAAACTTAGCTGTGTAGTGTGTTTGTACTTATCTAAATTATCAATTTAGCCTTATATAAATGTACCTAATATTTAGTTTTTATTTTATAATGAATCCTGGATCTGTCTATTACAGGTCTAGGATAAAACTGACTCTGATCCTATCATATGGGAGCGAGGCGGGATGGGTGTGTCTATGTCGTAGGATGATTTGATACTTTGAATCTTCGCGAAAATCCTAGGGGTTTTGCGAAAACGCGGATAATAGGTTAGGTTAGGTTAGTTTGCAAAACCCCTAGGATTTTCGCGAAGATTCGAAGTATCAACCTAGGATTTTCGCGAAGATTCGAAGTATCAAATCATCCTACGACATCTATACTGCCTTAATTAAGCCTTAATTGAGCTTACCGTGGGACTAGGTTGATTTGTGTAAGATGTCCCAAGATATTTATTATTTATTATTATTATTTCCTTTATTTATTTCTTTTCTCAAGTTAGGTTTGTTATAAAAATGTCTATAAAAGTAAAATACAATACAACATACAAAAACAATACAAAATATAAACACTTTATAAAAAACCTAACCTAGTATGCCGCCGGCAACGGGGCGGGCCCAAGCTGCCGGTGGTTAAGGTCGCAGAGAGAGGAACCGACGGACTATCCGCGCCGTGTCCAGGATTACCGCCTTCTGCATCTGACCCTTGATCCAGCCATCTAGCGAGAGACTCTTAAGATGTTGGTCGATAGTTATTATTATTATTATTATACTATGACGGACGTGTATATAGCGAGGGAGCGTTAAGGCCTATCAAGAACACGTCAGAAGGCCTAGTGTAGGTAATAATTTATAAAAAACGTCTCGATCGCGTTTACGTTTTTCATCGCCATTTCATACAAATGACGATGAAAACGTAAACGGGATCGAGACGTTTTTGATAAGTTATTACCTACACTAGGCCCTCTGTTAGCTCTCCCGCCCGGCTCCCCTACCGCGGGAACAGACTCAAGCGCTAGGCCTGTAAGAGAAGCATGAAATTATGAAGCAGTATCTGTGGATGACGGACAGAATGCCGTCGTACGGTATTATAATTTATCTGGTGTTTTTATAGTTATGGCTTCAAAATTTTAATGTCATGGCAAGGCTTAGGCAGTAGTCCCACCGCGAGCGAGTAAGTATCGGCTATAAAAGCAAGCACAAGATAAGTGCTCCGGTGCAAATAGAAGATATTTACATATATGGCGATGTTACGTGTCACTTTTGTTCACACTAAAGCGTTTGGTCGTTTCTACAACCGATAGCTCATAGCTTACTCTATTGCGGTGGGACCACTGCCTAACGGTTAAGTCGCCAAGTGAAAGAAATGTCAACGGTTTATTTTAAATTTCATGAAAGCGACATTAATAAATATATACGAATTTGTCTGACCAAATAGGGTAGGTGTGAAATAAGGACATGACCTTGATGACGATGGTGTATGTATTTTGCAATAGGTACAGTTTCCGATCAAATCCGAAATTTCGTATAATGTAAAGGTGGTCACTAAAAATTGGGAACGAAACGACGTTTCCTGTTCCTAATTTGATAGCAGTGTAATTTAATTTTGTACCAGAGCTACGGCTTAATTAACTGTAAACGAAGATGTCTGCATTCAAAAATATCCACCTGTACCTATTATAACTTATTACTCAGATGCCATGGGAGATTGACGTAAATCGGACGCATCATCATAGTCGCGAGTGCAAAATCCGAACGTAGCGTTGCATAAGTAGGTAGTAAAAACAATAAAACAGATACGTAACGAGCGATGATCGTATGCCCTTAGAATGTATTGTTGTTATGATCGCCGTGCGCTATTGCGGAGTATTTCGACATCCCCGATCGATAGTACTCGTACTCACTTGCTCAGAAGCGCCGCGCCGCGGTGAGGAGCTCAAGTTGGCGGCGGTGATTGAACACGTTTTCTTTCGAATGAGAGAGGAAAGTAATAGCATAGGAAAGTAATAGTGAAATTCGAATTAAAAAGATTTAAACAGCCGTTAACGAATTGTCTCATAAAACCGATTTTTTATAATCATCAATATTTCTTTTAATTTTAATGTTACTGTACGTAGGTAATAATATAAACATAAATAACATAATAGACGCTTGTCGGACCGAACAATAATGCTTCTTTTTAATTGTTTTCATTTTTAGAAGGTATCATGAGATGATGGTAAAAAAGGGCGTAAATTAGATTGCCATAAATTTAAAACATATGAGACGAGACCTTTCATGACAGAAATATTGCATACAAGCTCTATAAACGTATTAAAAAGTGAAACCGTTTTTAATTCTCAAAACTGCAGTCGTAAATATAATAAGTTAATAATAATAAATCACTATACTTATGATAAAAACTAGTCCCAATTGAATATTCCTAATGGCATTGGACTCGGCCAAAGATCAGTAAGAAAAGTGGGGGTTGAATGCGTACTACGAGTATGAACTACGGCAAAACCGATAGTCGAGTGTGGACGACAGACGAGGCGGGGGCCGGCAGCGATGCCGCAGCGCTGCGCCTAGCACACGCCGCTGCCGAGGCCGCAGCACTGGGACAGCCGGGTATTTCTGGATTGGTACCGTGCGGAAAGTTTACTCACTGCATGTCTGATTGCGAGACGCTGTCTCCGATCGACCTTCCGGGAGACATTTCTTGCAAACTTCAAGTACTCGTGCGACAAAGAAAATACAAATATTTATTGCGGAAGTGTATTTACGATGGAGCATGATGTCACTCCGTATACGATAAAACGTTTACGACCGATTTGCGCCTCGAATTACCTACATGTGAATACTTGTAAGGAAGGAAGTTAAATGGAGTGCAGGACCGTCAAACATGATTGAAGTTCAATGTGGTGTACGTTTCCTGTCGTGTAAAACTAAAAACCATATTTGGAAAATATTATCGACAGACCTTCCTACAATATAGCACTGACAATCGAAGTGGACTAGAACAACGAAATTTGCAAAACGAATTAAGTACTTACCTATTTAGATTACTAAAACAAATTAAAATTTCATTTAAAATATCTTGGGACATCTTACACAAATCAACCTTGTCCCATGGTAAGCTCAATTAAGGCTTGTGGTGTGGGTACCAGGCGACGATATATATAATAGATAGATACATATAGATACTTAGATACATACACAGCCACGACCAAGGAACAAACATTTGTGATAAATAAATGCACAAAGAATGCCCTCGCCGGGATTCGAACCCGGAACCTCCAACTTCGTAGGCAGGGTCACTACCAACTAGGCTACAGAGGCTGAAATACTAGATTATACTAGAAGATGTGATCATATTTTTCCTAGTAGGTATATAGGTAATTTGTATAAGATTGCTTACCAATGTTGGGTTTGCATATCGTCTCTCGCTCCCTAAACTCCTTCTCAACGTTCCATTGCGGTGACTCTGATTTGTTTGGACTCCTGCGAATGAAAACTGAAATTAGAAACAAAACAGTGCATAGTTAATAATGTTAATGTAAGTATATAGTACGGATTATGCAAATGAGAGAAAATATATTATTCGATAGTAGGTTTTCGAGTACAATGAACGTCACACGGAGAGTTGAATGGATTGAGTCACTAGTTCATTGTTTGAAGAGTGAGTGTGCTTACTCACTACACACTTTCGGTTCAATTAGTTAAAAATGCCTACTATTTTAGAGAAAAAATAATCGTCTTGCGTCTGGCACTATGTGTATGACGTAGTATGACGTATGCCAACACAAACACACATATCAACACAAAAATAGACAAACAAAATTAGGTAACTGCACAGTTCATAACCTCGATTAGGAAAACTCCTAGTCGTCAAGCCTACAGGAAGTAGAATTGTGGGTCGACCTGATACGAGTCGAGACGACACCTTTATAGGCTGTAAAGTATAAACGAGTCGGTAACCCTAGTCAAAGTCAGCCGCGGTTCAAGAACGGGCAAGCGTGCAGGTTTTAACGTCATCGACGAAATAATACTGATTCATGCCCGCAGAGGACAAATGGGGCAACATTTACGACTTTATTGCATTCAATTTGTATACAGTCTTAACCTTATTTAACGTGCGCACGATGCCATGTTATAAATACCGCTACCTATATCGAGCTGGCAATGCATAATGAAATTAATGAACTTGTGAGCCGATTTTAAAACGTATTAGTCCACCGGATAGCGTGTTTCTGTTTTATTCGATTTACCCAATCATAATACATACATACTCGTATTATGAAAATTATGCATATAAAACAAAGTGTTAGTTCAAATTAATATTGTATCCTCAACACGAATACCCATGGCGACAAAGAACTTTTACATTACACAGAAAGCTCTTAACAACGCCATATTTGGCGATAAAATATATGATAAGAGAAAAGTACACTGTGCTTTTCTTTTTCATGCCTGGGGAAAGTACAATGGTAATTTTGTTTGATGGTTCTTTAATTTGCCTAGGTTTGCTAATTGTTTTCATATATTTGGTTATTATATATAATGTTACTCACTGTCTGACCTGCCTCGAGTGCCTGCGCAGCTCGGCCGCGAACACGCAGAACTCGCCGAACGTGAGTATGAGCGACTTTCGTCGCGCACACTGTCTAGCGCAGACCAGCATTTCGAACACTGGAACATAGTTAATTGTTACCAAATGGCCTATCGAGAACTATAGGTACCTGTTAGAAAATAAACTAGTGAGGGCCTGTTTCACCAACCCCGAATGAAATATCTATACTTATCGTTTATATCGTTTTAAAATGTTATCTGACGGATATATTTAACCGGAAATTGTGAAAGAGGCTGTAAGTGTTACATGTAGTTCCACTTTATACTCACTGTTTCAACCTGACAGTAGATAGGTCGGGGTGGAAGTGGAAATATAAATAATTATCTAGCCATGACCGATTAACGCAAAAGTAACACGCTCTGGCTTGTAGGCTCCTACTGACTTTATAATGAATCATAAATTATCTGATTTATCTGTTATAATTATAACGCATAACTTGACATTATTAACTAATTATAAATAAAATTCACAATAAGTAGAATGGGGTTAAACTATTTTTATTTACAGATTTGATTACTTATGTAAGGAATCATATGAAGATTGAAGGAATATTATTGATGAGGAAATATTAGGAGTGACGAGTTCCAGTATTCGCAAAGTTTAGTCAACACCGGAAACGCAACTATGCCTACAAAACTTCGTATTTTCACGGATACATCCGAATTTATCTTTCTGCCGTAATTAGCTTCAGTGCAATGGAATTGGATACTGAAGTTCATTGTGACAGCAATATGAATTCGGACGTTTCCGTGGAAAACACAATAACAGTAACGCTACAAGCCACCTCTGTCGACATTCATAAATATAATAAAGGCGCTACCTGCGTTCCCTTACCATTTCGTATTAGTCTATTAAATATATTAAATGAATGACCTTGAAGTAAATACTTCATACTGTTTATAGTCCAAACCAAACAGCTTGAGGATACACGTAATAAAGCATACGAAGGGTTAAACCGCGCCCGACTGAAAGAGACACGTTTATGGCTCTCAAGCGTAAAAGAAAATTAGATATATATACTATGGCATATATATAATCAACTCAAATTAGAAAATTAACGATAAAAACGTGCTTTGTAATCTATAATTCGTCCAACAATTAGTTAATGTCTTTATGTATGCGATTTAAGTGTCAAGCTCTAAATGTTCAAACATAAATATATAACTAGTAAATAAATCATAATATCAAACTCAAATGTTTAACATTTTTCAAGAGAATTTAAATGTACCTAGTGCTAAAAAACGTATACATCGCCCGGAGAAATCGTAAATTACTAATACTTTGGAAAGGTCAGTCTCACCTCTATAAATAAAAATAATGTCACATTTTTTATTGCGTTTAGTAACCCATAAAGTGTATGATCGAATACGCGCAATAAGTTCAAAGCGGTCTTCCGGTTGAGTCCGCCGGCATAGGTACAATGCCGGATCACGGGCGATCGTGACCTAAGTCCGTTATTGGTCATCAACTACAATGAGCAATTGGTGAGATCATTGTAATAACACCTGTCGCGAATGTCGCGATATTCTAACGTATTAATTAGGAATTGTAGATACGTTTATTATCTAATATAATACGTATTTTTATGTCTTAGATCATCAAATACGATTGATAACCTCCATACAAAATAAAAAACATGTTTTTCTCCTGTTTTATGTTAAGAAATTCAAAGTTCAAAAAAATCCTTAAGGACGTAAAGGGTAATAAATTTTGTTTCATTAAATTTTAGCAGCCTTTGGAGGTGAGTAAAGTTGGCTGCAACTCGAGATTACTTTGCCAGCCCTCTAAAACGAAGATTTAAACATGTTTTCTGCATGTAAGCCATTGGCATGATCACAATGCCAATACTGAGCAGAAAAATTTTGATGGTTTCGTTTTTGTTTTATTAAGAACTTTCGAAAAAAGCGTAAACTGTTGGCTAATTTGATGGTAGGTACCTCTACCGAAAGTGACGTCTACAAAATACATGAAATTGACCGGATTGACAACTTCATAATTCATATTCGATTTATCAGTATGAGTTTACATTTTACCCACGAAACGGATAACTGAACGACACGTTATAAAAAAAATTGTATACTATACATTATCTTAAACTAAAATAAAAAACATAATTAACTACCATTGCCTTTTTTCTCTCAATTGTGGTAGAGTTTTACACAAAAATACATAGATTTTACTGAGCAAATTATTAGAACACTTTTCCAAAATAAATGATATTATGGTGTTAATATTTTTTATTATTAAAATATTCTCTACAATTATGTAGAAAAAACTTTGTATTAACTTCATTATTTTAAATCCAACTGCACATTATTTAGGCCGGAAACTATTGGACCCAACTACGTACCTCTTCAATTAAAAATCACGAACAGCTCCTAGATCGAGGTACATTATTAAAAAACTAAGAACAAAAATATAAATTATCTTCCGTTATATGCGAAAATGCTAGCAGGATTATTTTTAGTTATTTTAGTTATCACAAAGATAAGCTAATTCGTAAAAAACTATACCGGACTCTAATAATTATAGAGGAAATATAATTATGTATGTACTCGTCCGAACAAGCAGATTCTTAGCGTCATATAATTAGCAACTACGGGGCATAGGTCATACACAATGCTCATGATGCGCAGACCATCCGATATGTCAAATAACATAAACTGCGATGATGTCTGTCAAAAGACATTAACAGTGGACTGTAAATTGATGGCTCGCTCGTGAGATTCATGAGCAATAAATATACAATAGGGGCGTGTCTTAATAACCCGCACAGAACCGTAAATTGCTTTATATGACAGCCGCGTTCAACAATTTGCACTTTGCGATAGAATCACCGCCACCGGCACTCTTGAAGTTTGCGCGTGCGAAAATGGTGGCAGTGGGATAACCGCGTGCTTTAAATATTGGTGGTATGTATCCGATCTTATATTATAACCACGATACCCAAGATAGACAGCAAGGCTACAAGAATCCACAACAATATTTTTAAATGTTGGGGGTGAATGTTCAAAACTCACTATAATAAATTAAAACTTAGAAAAAATAGAAGACTGCTGTGTGACAAATCCACCCTAAAACAAATACCGGGAAATACCAGGTTATGATTCATGACCACTATCTACAAATAAGTTAAGAGTATACGAAGAAACAAATTACTCACTAATTTACTTTAACTGGGTATATTGGTGGCGTAGGGATTCTCCAGTGTACTAATAAATAAGATATCTATTATCATTTAGTCATCAAATTAAACGAATTAAGTAGCACACCTATTTATTGCATTACTATAGTAGGTTGATAATACAAATGCAATAGATTGTTATCTGAGTAGCAGTTTAAAAGGCCATGTTACAATTTACAATACGGTGTCTATTCGTTAAATGGCGAACGGCGACGTACGGCATGCGGAACGGCCACGCGTAATTTTTAATGGCATATAAACTGTCATGTTGATTCAGCTCACTCGAGCACTCGTATCAATATCATGGAGATGACGTCAAATTATCGCTCTATCGATCTACGACCGGCATAACTGGGCCTGGATTAGTAATGCCCGGTAATATTATAATCGTCGTAGATAATTGTCTCGATACTTAATTGGCTCACCAAAAATTAAAAATAAAGGTAAGCTGATAATTATTATTTCAAAAAAGAATTTTCATATTAGACATTTCTCAATAATTTGGTGCCAATTAGAGATGTGCCGTACGTGGTAAATGATTCTATTCACTATTTGGAAATATATTACAGTTAGCCTAGTAGCTTGTAATTTAATCTACATATAAGCTGTGATGGTAACGTAACAGTCATAATCATAATGTATGTTAGTAATAGTTACCTTGGGGATCTGTTGGATATAACTGGATGTCGTAGAAAAGGCTTTTGACACGATTGGCGGGCGCCGGCTGGTCTGGCTTGCCCACCTTCCTCTCCCAAGCATTCGCTACCTCTCTGAAACAAACGAAATAAAGATTACTACATGTATCCACATGATCAGAAATTCATAATGTGCATAGTACACATTATGATCGCCCCTATATGAATACGCACATTTTTAAAGTGTAGTAGAGCCGCATTTTTTATAACAACACAGAATTTACAGGACATTAAAAAATACATTAAACCAGAGAGCTCCAAAGTCAATACTAGTATTAGATAAGACGTCTGTCGTAGATACAGTAAGAATGAAAAATGATGAACGGAGCGTACGTTTTTAACGTGCTGTTGTGTTTTTATCTATCAGTGTTTACTAAAACTAGATTTCTCTAGAATAAACAACTGAAGGGAGGGTAAAACAAACAAGAAAAAATGCAGTGAATCATCAGTGCAACTGCGGAGTACGCGGTACATACACTAAAATGAGAGGGGTAGCCGCGAAAAACCCTTGTGTGTCTGTCCCGCACTAGATACGCTAGCTCTACTGATGTGTCAGTGATGTGCAAATACCGGCGAAAACGAAACCATTTTATTCACCCCAAAATAATAATAAATCATAGCCATTAAACATTGGCAAAACCCGATCCAAACATTATGTGTAGGTCACACTGAAAGTTTCGGGTATCTAAGAAACTGTCGTATCAATTATGCCTTCTTTGTTTTAATTATCGCCTTCTTAACTCTCTTTGATAATGTGTAGGTACAAGTATTTAATACAATGTTTAAAGCACACAGCCCATTTTTCCTAGGTCACATTTTGTATGCAAATTTTCAGTTTCCGGAATTAAGTATGAAAGGTTTGGGTGGGCCATTAAGAGATTTTTAAGAAAAAATGTTTATACTGGATTTTTTTCTAGAGATTCATATGGTTTCTAGAGATGGACAGAGAGTCTTAAGGATGTCCAAATTTCCAGATATAAAACTTTTTGTGAATTTTCTATGATTTACTATATTACTGAGATTAGAAATTAGGGGATGATTGTTAAAAGACGCTGATCTCTTTAATCAAGCATAAGAAATCGAAAGCAATAAAATCTATGAAAACTACTATAAGCAGTCCTACAAGAACTGGGCTTGGTTACCAAATAAAAATCTAAGCCCATATCTGCTTCATCGTTGATTAAGGCCATACTAAAGTAGTATAAATACGTTACAGAATAAATAAAAAAAAAGTTGGTGTAAATTGTGAAATCGCCCGACACACAATTCTTAACTTGCATGAAATCCTAAACCACAGGTGTCAACCGAATAAATTATACCTCAAAAATTAATAATGAGATATATTTTTAGGAAATAATTGTTTCTTTTCTATACACTGAGTGATCTTTAAGTAGGTCAGTCTCGAAACTTTCAGCGAGACCTTCGTAGAACCTGCTCTGCTTTGCACCATAGGAATACTTTTCCACCTGAGTGGAGGTGGAAAAGTATTCCTGGTGAAATTACCTATAATTGCCTTAAATAATATGAAAGTAGTGTGGTCGCAATCCCGGAGAATTCTAAATGGATTTGAAATCCCTGCCCATTTTAATGATAAGATAACATAAAAGTTTACTGCATTTGGTTGGTTTGTATTGCCGATGCCGTTGCCTCGCCAAGTAGTAGGTAAAGAAATACGTCACGACGATATACGATGTCATACCTCAGTCAATAACAGAGAGGTAGGTACTTAGTGTGTATTACGTTTCGGCTGTCAATAACATTCAGTTTTATTCAAACAAATCCTTCGCCACCTATAGTTTATTTTGCTTAACCTTAAAATGTACGTGTATTTATTTACTTTGATTTCGTAAAAATATAGTTAGTTAACAACCAAAACCACGAAACGAATGTACCTATTCTCAAAGTAGTCCCAGGGAGTTATGTCGTGGTCCTTACCGTGTCATTTACCGCAAGGAAATATGTAATTTTAATGTAAATCTGAAACTTGGACAGCAGCTGTGTATAGAGTAGAATTTATAGCGACCACATGTGGAGAAATATGCGGTAAAGGGTTAAAATAAAACTATGTTTTACTGGTAACGGTAAAGGGGTACTGATCTAATACAAACATAATCCTTGCCTTGATTTTTACGGAAATGTAAGAAATCATGTGTCAATGAATTTCAATATTCATTGCACCGACGTTAATTGAAACAGAAAGATAAATTCGGGCGTTTCCGTGGATTTTGGGAGTTCCATTTAATATGAAGCCTGCAAAAGCCTTTCTCAAAATTGTACAAGAAAGTTATAACATTTCAATTTTATTTAAAACGCGTCCGTATATATCTTTGACTGTCAACGAAGTAAAGCGATTGGCGTTGCCGCCTGTCCCCACTATTCATAAAGGTCTCTTAACTTAGCAAGCCGAAAAGTAAGTATTGTTTATTCCTTTTGGTCTTATTGATATATGTCTATAAGTCGGAAAAGGACAAACGATACTTATCGGCTTGCTAAATTAGGAGACGTATATAAAAAATATGATTATTTAATTCAAAAGTAAATGTATTCTTCTTTCAAACTTACTCCGAGCCATTTGGACAATTAAAAAGCTAGTTGCCATATAATTATGGCTGTTTACTTAGTATAGGGATAGGGCCTGCAGCCCTACCGCGAACTTCGAAATCCGCAAATTTCGTGGATTTGTCTCTCTCACTCTAACGACACCTTCTTTGGTGTGACAGAGAAAAATCCTCGAACTTTACGAACTTTGATTTTCGCGGTAGTAGGCCTGCTGTACGCTCATGGTAGGCAGGTAAGCGCATTGTGCCTTCGTTTAATATAGCACGTTTACACTTTTTTTTATGAGTACAGCGACCGTAATAGAATTTGTATGCAATCTCTATGTCGCCCAAATGAGACTGCAATATTTTTAACAATAAAATTTTTGTCAGGCCTATTTATTAACCAGAAAACTCAACTCTACCGGACATTTTTGAGAAAATATACTTACTGTTGTAAATGTGGCTGACAGGTTGAATTACAATCGCATTTATATGTGAAGACACTTGTCACAAGAATACAATTGCACAATAAAGTAAAAGTTTTATTAAACATCATTAATTAAAATAATAAACATTTAAATGAGGATGTTGCCTTTACATTGAAGCTTGTGCTAATGAAGTCATGAGCTGTGGCAACCAGAGCAGAGTTACTGCGCCCGTTATCAGTTGTGGATATTTCCGATTTCTCTACGCAAATGTCCGCCCTGCCCTTTAAACCGTGTAAAAAATGATGTCATTAATTAAACAGTTAATTTATAATAAATAAAGTTGTTTGGACTTGAAAACCGTATTAATAAGTACTATGCAAAATCTAGTATGCAGTTTAAGTAAATGCAGTATGTTTTGCGGACGGCCTGAGGCCTGAAGACGCGAGTTAATAAAACCAGTTGGAAAAAAATATTTAGAATGATGGACGAATTTGGATAAAATCAAAACTTAACAACATACATGTACGACATGTTACGACTTATGACAGTTATGACTTTACATAGTAACTTTGGAACAAGTAGTAGTACCGACATTTTTTTCATTAGGTATTTAATTTCGGTACCTATCTCGCTTCTTAATTTACATGTCTATTCAATATAGAGAGATTTATGAGTGTGTTTCGTATTAGCACTGGTAAAGAACTTATCATTTCATTGAATAATGTCATCGACAATTCTGATTTATTTACTCTTGAGTTTTGACCCTGATGATAAGCGGCGACACGAAAAGGAAAATTGCGTCGTGAAATTACTAAAACCGTACCTACCAAGTTGCGTGTATTAATCATGAACGAAATAAGGAGATTAACAAATCGTGTTTTAACAACTAATATCTTGTGTACAAATGATGTGGAAAGTAACTGATACGCAATTAGACATTTCCTACTTCCTCGTTGCATAAGATATGTAGGTACGCTTTAGGCTTTAACTACTTTTTTGTTCAGTTTCTATCGATTTTAAGGATTTCGTTCCCGAAGAGTTATCGACGTTTGCTATATAACGAGTAGATTTCTGTATGGCAGTATCTTGTTAATTGTATAAATAGTTGAAATGAAATGAGGTATTCTGATTTTCCATCTATCCCATCTACCTCGTACTCAATGTAAACGGTGGTTAATTTAGGTATAATCTAATCATACAAACTTGTTTAAATTATTCAATATATTAACTAGAATTATACACGGAAGGTGAAAAATACCACAAAGAAGCATGCAAAAAATTTGATACACTTATCGTAATACATTTGTAGATCCATATAACAGCGCTTGAAGTGGCATTTACAGCTCGCGCACACATACACAATATAGTCCCGACTCGAGGAAGTGTAATGACACTAATGACCAACAAAGTACACTTGTATCATAATTAACTATTTTTATACAACCACGGGTGTATTTTACTAAATGGTACGTTCACGTCACGTAAATATACGACTAGCCGAGAATCCATAATTATTCATATATGTAATACAAATTTATTTTCACTCTCGCCGCGTTTTACTATAACTACCTTCATAATTATAGGTGCTTACTTGTATTTAGTGACACTTCGAGGTTGTTTCACCATCTCGAAATAAAATATATCTGTCAGATAAATGTTAGCTGTCCTTTTCTTTATATGCCTGGAGAAAAGGATAATGATAATTTTATCCGACGTGTATATTCATCCGGGGATTGTGAAACAGGCTGTTAAATTACTACAAGATACAAACGAATGTTATTGTTAAAAAGCCCTTTGTCACTTCGCTTTGAATCATTACTATGATTAGTTTAAAAAAATAATGAGTCATCACTCAAAATACTCCATACTACGTAGTACGTTCGGCGCGATGACGATGTGGCCTTCTGAGGGCGGGGATACTACAAAGCAATTACTGTCCTGTATGAATTGAATGGCGACGGGCAAACAAACCTATTGTCTGACCCTAGCAAATGGCGCAATATCTGGATATCGCGCATGATTTTCATCATCATATCATCAGCCTATATAAGTCCACTGTTGGACAAAAGTCTCTCCTTAGCCTACTTAACCGGAATACGCACAGGCGTATGATGATTAATTAGGACGTAAATGCCCATAATCGCGACGCCAGGTTGGCCATCGCAAGTCAATGACACTTCAATCCCTTAGTCGACTCTTACGATACCTACGGGAAGAGTTGGGATGGTGAAAAATCTATTCATAGTCATACTGCTGCTGCTATACCACACGGCAAACGCGTGATTTTAAGGGTCACGAATAGGTACATTAAAAAAATAATATTCATTCATTAAACTACTAAAATGATTACAAATCGTATATCGTTCGTCAGTAGAAACAAAAAAATAAACATACTTGCAATTTTTCATAATCACGCTCTTTTAGAACATAATATACGTTTTATCGCCAACATAGGACCTTAAAACTTGACTTCACACACATTTTTAGTTAAAATTATTTATATCTATTAGTATTAACGTAAAAATATATTTCGAACGTCAAAATGCTAAAGTCAGCTATTTTTGTTTTTTAATGACGAACGGTATAATATACAGGGTGTTACAAAAATGGTGATACAAGATATTAAAACATGAATCTATTAATGATTTTGAACAACTTTTACTATGGGACCAAATATGAAAACTCAAAAAAAAAATCGACGCCCTCATACATTTTGGTCAACCTATCTTAGCCCATTTCTATGGAAGTGTCATTTTATTTCTTGAGTTTTCATTTCACATTTGGTCCCATAGTAAAAGTTGCTCAAAATAATTCATAGATTCATGTTTTATTATCTTGTATCACCATTTTTGTAACACCCTGTATAGTAATTATCAAATCAAAAATCAAACAGTGTACCAGCCTGTAAAGTACGAATTGCACTATATAAGCTAATTGACAAATTAAGTTAATTTTGCAAAGTATGTTTTTCGTGAATGTAAGCCCTTTAATTATGCAGATAAGTTGTATATTATAGATCGAATATTATTTTGAAGTTTGGTACCCCAATACGCTCGAATATTATAAATAAGTAATTCAAGTCAATTTAATTACACTTGTTGATAATTCCTGTCAGCTGTTTATTTCTAAGTGTTATCAAATGTCAAATACTGATAAAACTCAAGGTTATTGTTTGTGTGTATGTCATACTGATCAATATAAGAACAAGACTTGAAATAATAACCGTAATACTAAACTAATATAAGATCGAGATTCGCCGATGAACTGGAAGATAATAAAAATATTAAAAACCGCTCAATATGATTTAAAAAACTGGCTTATGTCATTGCTTGGTGTAAACTACTGAAAAAAAGAGGATTGACTCTATTACGTGGATAACTTATCCTGACAAAAAACGAAAAGAGTATTAATGAACTTTGATTTTGCAGTATCCTGCGACCATATTATATAAGATGGACGTCAAAAATGCCCCCAAACCCAATTGTTCAATTGTGCCAAGATGGGGAGGACATGGCGCTTTACGCGATACCGCGCATATTTCGGCGCAACATCTTTAACAAATGTTAGAATATCACCAATCAAAACTTTGATGGGCCAATCACAACTATTTTTAAATGGCGGTTTAAATGTTTATAGGTTGACATTCAAATTCATTGCCGTGATGCATTGAACAGGGGGTGACACTTGTAAACTAAAATCAAGGACCGTTTTTGAAAGGCGATTTAGTATGGCGTACGGCTTCCATGTTTTATTTATTCGTAGGCAGTATCACTATTTTATTTAGATACTCAGTGGACCGCATTACAAAGCTGCAATTTCTAATTAATAGGTAGGTTGTAAGTATAGTTCCTAACAAAAATCGTTTTAATTGTATTCAATAATGAAAAGCGTTTAAACGATCGATCGTTTAAACATAACTATGGCAAAACAAAGATACTATTTTTGACGTTCTTAACCGTAATTGTATTAGTAGTGGCAATATTGTTAAGATGTGTGTTTTCGATTAGTTTCTCTATTTCATTCAGATGCTGTGTCATCCAACATCCCAAATTCTACGCATAGGTACGGAGAGGTCATACCTAAACATTTATTCCCTTGTAATACTAACTTTTGACTTTTTCATGTGCGTAAGATGCAGACCAAACATGAATAGAGAAAATTCTACCTTGTGTCCAATACTGTCCATGTGTCCAAGTTGGACGAGTAAATATACAATATCGTTCCATGTTAATTAAGTGCATATGAGCTTTGTCATATTTATATATTATAGTCTGTAGCCTTTTTTTACATCCTGTGGAAGTATCCACAGGATGTAAAAAAAGGTTTAATATTTTTTATTTAATTATCATGAAAAATGTGTCCGCTGCCCTCCAGTCAAATAAGAAGAGATTATTATTTGACGGGTAAATATCTGCTACTGATTCATAATCATATTAAGATACTGAATGAGCCCCTAAGCGTGAAAATTCTGTGACGAGACACAGAAAACTGGAAGCGATCTCATACTAAACTAGGTACCATTTACTATAGACAAAATGGTATATGTGTCTTTACCCTATCAGCTCACCACTATTTTTTGTTGGAACTTACTGACCTCAGGATGTCGCAATTGGAAGAAATTCTGGTTTCTGAATCAGACACGGGGAAGGATGTTAGTAAACGTAAACACACATTCGCTTAATGCTTAAGGGCATTCTGAGAATATGATTTAATGATGGATGACTTGTACAAAGCAAGTTCAAACGACGTTAACCGACAGATGAGATCACGGCCTGGCAGTAATTCAAATCGAACAAAGATGGTTAATTAGGGTTAGTAACCCACACGTCCAGAAATTCTCTGACCTACGAACTCTGTCCAGCTAACTGGCCCCTATACCACAAAACTTTACAAGCGTACAATTCTACAAATTTGTATATAAATTCCCATACAAAAAGTTGACAATTTTGTAGAATTGTACGCTTGTAAAGTCCTATGGTACAGGCCACTGGATAATACAAGTTAAACACGACACGACTTTTTTTACTAATAGTGACGGAGCGATATACTGAAATTCGACCAAAAAATGCAATGCAATGCAACTGCCAAAGCATTACTTAGTTCACAAACTTTTACGTGTTGTAGGATCACCGCACCAAATATCTCATCTATTTTGCGCGCTCTTCTTATTGCGTGAACATGCATCACGCATTATTTGTTTTAATGTTGGTATCGAATCAAAGACTTAAACATTTTGATTGAATATAACGCACTAGCAAGTGTGTATTGTACAGTGTGGGTGACTTTTTTGAGTTACCATGCACATGAAATGTAATTATTATTGATAATTAGTTATGTTGACTTGTAACATTGGTGTTATAAATATTTGTATTTGTATAAATAAAAATTAGAATGTTACGTTTATTAGAGAAAAATACAGCCAGTTTCACAATCGCCGGATAAATTTAAAATTATCACTATTTTTTTGCCCAGGCATAAAAAAGAAAAGGACAGCTAAATTGATCTGGAATATATTTTTTATCAGGGATGGTGAAAGAAGCCCTTAAAATTATAAATTCGAGTTTCGCGTGTTTGACTCGCGTGTCGAATAATCCGTACCATACAGCCACGAAGATGCGTATTGTCAATTTTTCATTAAAAATTTGCAATTAACATTGCAATCAAAGAGTGGTCTGCACTAGACATGTGCGCCGCGCCGCCGCCGCCGATGATTTTTCCACGCCGCCGCCGCCGATGAATATGACCGGCGTGAAATCGGCGTGTTAAAAATTTTGATTCGTTTTTCAATTCTAATAATTTTTCCCAGTAAATGAAAAGGTTTACATTTTGATCTCGCACTTAGTTTTATATTAACAGAATCACTTCAAAATGCACCGTAAACCACATGCTTGTAACAATATAAGGGTAGTACATATAAAAAATGGCAAATTCAAATGAAAAAAGCGGGTCAATATAGTTCAAAAGCTGTAATTTCTGGCTTTTGTAATTAACTAGGAGGTCTTAAATTAGCTAATTTTGGTCCTTTTTGTTGCTATTGCAATGTTAGTATTCACAATAAAAGTTCTCCAGGTCTGCACCTCAGGTTTGCTCAACATCCATACTTTACACCGCTTTCCACCACACTGTTATTCAGTACGTATAGAGTTAGCCCCTTCTTCATAAACGTCTAACAAGCCGCTAAGTATTGTTTGTCTCTTTCCCGCTAAGTATTGTTAACAATACTTAGCGGGTTATATTGATATCTAAGAGCGAAAGGGACAAACACTTACCGGCTTGTTAAGATAGGAGACGTTTATGAATAAAGGGGTTAATCTTTTATCGCATGACCCCACTCTAAATGTCTACCTATTACGGTTCATGCGGAACTCCTTACAGCGATTGCAAAAGGTACCTACAATTTTCAGAGAGCATTCAAATGGGAATCAATGACCTTAATTACACACAAGGAATAAAAAAACAAAAACAGCATTAACTGTAAAGCTGATACCGATAGTAGGACTGGAGTCGAGCTACCCAGGCGGTCGAGCATCTATAAAAATACACCATGACATCATGGTGTGCGAGCGAGAGGGTCGGTCATTTGTTCTTCTCTAAAGTGTTTATTATAAATACACGACGGCATGTATTCGATTCGTGTTATATTATACTAGGTACGCTTGGACATGTACGATTGATAACAATAATTATATTATATTAGTTTGCGTGTACGATTTAATTAGTTACATAAATATACGACGGCTAAATGCAGTGGAAGGAAATACGTAAAAATAGGTGTGGCACATTACGAGAACAAAGCAGCTTTAAAGTCCTGCTTACATGTTAGACTTATTATTGATCTTAAATGTAGGAAAATAAATGCACGCGAAATACTTTTTCATCTAAAAAGTAAAAAGAAAATGTTTCCGATATCCAGGCAGGCTTATGATCCACTTTTCTTCGACATTTTCGTATACCAGTGGTTAAAGATACACAATACACATTTGTTTTGTTGGTTTCGCGTGGTTTAGGGATGTCCGCTTATTTCGTTATATTATAACTACACCTAGCAGAACATTAGATAAAAGCGCCCAGGATATACTAAAGTAAAAAAATATTATACTTAAGTAGATACAAACTTAAGGCATTCGGAATTATTCAAAGTTTCTAAATCGAGAACCCCGTTAAAATTCGATTTAATTCGTGTGTTCAAGGGAATAGAATTCACTTCAAACCCTGAATTTATAAGTAGATACCTACTTTACTCATCAATAAGCAAGTAAAGGTATATTAGATTAAATTTGATTAATTAGGGATATAAACGTACTATGTACTAAGAATTAACAAACAAAAACTATAATATATATTTACTTGAATTCGTCAAGTAGGGACTTAGATTTATATTATAATATATAACCCGTAGTATCCACAGGTAGTTGCATTTTTATTTCTATTCTATTTACATAATCAAAGGTATATTCGGTATGGTTAGTATTGGTACATAACTAATTAAAAATTGGTAAGCAGAAAGACACGTGTACATAATAATAATAATTGTACGTCACTAAGTCGTGATTGTTTACCTCGCCATGCCTCGCTAGCATCACGGACAACAACAACCGCATGTTATTTTCAGGATTCCGTAGCCAAGATGGCATGAGCAGACGGAATTGACGAAACTAGAAGTATTCCTTATGTCGTAGAAAATTTAGTTGGAAACTATAAACCAATTTTGTATACACGGTGGAATTTAATCGGTGAACAGGAACCCATTTTTCTAATTCAGTAATCGATGGCGGTCACGTTTATGTAGTACTTAAGTGGAACCAAGTTTTTTTTTAGCATAACAAATTTTTATGTTGAAATTAAACTTTAATTAAAATTTATTGTCACCCTACTAATGGTTTAGTCTGAAAAGTTTAATACCTCTTTTCAAACTATCAGCCATGCATCGCTCTTATTTTACATAGGAATAGAGTCTATCGCAAAAATTAAAGCATGTCAGTGGTTATTGCTCATTTATGTTTTAAGTTTCTATGGCTGATAGTTTGAAAAGAGGTATTAAACTTTTCAGACTAAACCATTAGTAGGGTGACAATAAATTTTAATTTCAACATAAAAAAAAAATTATGCTAAAAAAAACTTAGTTCCACTTAAGTACTACATAAACGTGACAGCCATCGATTACTGAATTAGAAAAATGGGTTCCTGTTCACCGATTAAATTCCACCGTGTATAAGCATGTCGCTGTTTATAGGTACCTAGTCTACTCGTATATACGGTGTGATTTTGGGTCATAGAGCAGGAGTGAACAGGGTAGATTCTGAGGACGGTCACGCTGAGCAATTATCACAATGGGGACAACCAAAACAAAGCGAAATACAATGTTAATTTATAGTCAACTATCAATTAAATCATAAATACGATTTTTTCACATGGTTTTGTTGCCTCCTAGTGAAAAGTGCGCAGTGTGACGGTTCTCAGTACCCTGTTTACTCCTGCTCTATGACCCCAAAATCACCAGGTACAGTGGCTAAAGTAATAAAATAGATTTTTACAATAGACGAGAATACATCCGTATTCTCGTACAATTGTACACCCTGCGTTCAGCCGAAACTGTTGGGCGGCCTCTACGTACCTACACGTTGTATGACTAGGACGAGTTTGATATATGTATATGAGTATAAATTATATAACTTAATGTAACTGGTACCTTCACCGTATTTAATATCTTTACAACTAATGCATTTTGAGTAAATATTTAAGTGTCGTTGGACAGTGCGCACTGAGACTGCTGAGCGTTCGAGCGAGTCATCAGCGCGTGACGATATGTAGAGCTTTTGACTCTGACGTCATTTCATGTTATTGACCCGGTGCTTACCTGATCCGTGCACCTTGTATCACGATTGTGCCCCATTAATTTACCACAGCTTTTAAGATGAGACTGTTTAGTGGTCCCGAGATTATTTTATAAAAATTTAATTCAGTCAATTTTCACGAGAAGATTTGCAAATCCAATGTCATTTCCGTCATTGTGTCTCTATTTATTAATTTCAATAATGATGAAGTGTTAAGTCCTTTTGTACATTATTGGAGAAATATTTTTATGTTCCTAGCCATTATATTATTGTTGCTATATCTCGAAAGAGATACAAAAACCTAAGCACCTGCCCTTCTATCTCTATTATTCCTAATAAAGGTTCTGCCTTATTAAGAAAAAAAAGTCTTTGAAATTAAAATATAGGGACAAAAGGTTACAGAGGTTTAATGAATAATGAATGAAGAACACCCGTTCTGGTTCGACGTAATATTAATAATTAATTGTCTGTGTAGCGAGCGTGCTTCTGCTTTATGTATCGTAAAACCTAACGTAACTCTTACATGCCAACTCATGGTACGGCTACTGAGTTACCATCGCCATGAACAGACCGCATGAAGAAACCTTACGTTTGGGTAAGGGGTAATTTATAAATTGTATGTTTCATCTTGTCCTGCTCGTACTTGTGTATTGGTGCCAACGAGAGAGAGAGATATATATACAAGGTGGAATTCGACGAGGGACCTTTACGGAAATGGGAGATAGTTAAGGCTATACTGAGCAACTTTTACTATGGGACCAACCCCGAAATCGTATAAAAAAAAACTTATCCATACAAAAAGGTACGGCATGTATACACACAATGTATGAAAGTCTTTTTTTTTACGATTTCGGGGTTGGTCCCATAGTAAAAGTTGCTCAGTATAGCCTTAACTATCTCCCATTTCCGTAAAGGTCCCTCGTCGGATTCCACCTTGTATAAAGTAAGTTACGCAGTCGATACGGTTAGCTCTACGAGTAATCGTCAGCTCACGGTAATAGTAATAGGATACCAGTACTTAACAAGTTGGATTGAATTCTTTGTCAAGTTTTGCAGCCACGAAGTTGATTATTAATTAGCTTTTCTGGGTGCAATACGTCGTATAGAGTAGGAATAAACCTAGATTCGTCAGACACCAAGATGCTGATCACATATAACATATAATTTTATTATTGGAATGATCAAACCAGTAATACTATTAAGACACTGCAAAGCAAAGACTTGACTTGCTAAGATTTGGCGTTCATTTAATACCAGTTAAGTATGTAAATGTGGTCTACAACTTTATTTGCCTTTTCTAGATAATTAAGCATTAGAACCTCGTCATGACATTTGATAACAAATCTTATCTTGTAAAAATATTGACCCACCTATAAGTCATTCATAATTTCCAGGTATACTTACATAGTGTACCTATTGTTTTTGTTTTTAACCGCCTTTTGCTTCACTCGGTATAATTATAAAGCCTATACAAGAAAAATCTTAGCTGTCGTAAACTAAGTTTCCACTGTTTGTGTCCCCAGAAAGATAAGGCTCCAAACTTAATAAATATACACATGAATGCACTAATGTATGCGTGTATGTATGTACATATTGTGCATACCTACTTCTGAGATATTTTTAAATCATATTTCTCCTATACTCCAGAAAATTCCGACGAGAAATCGCGGTGTAGCCAGTGCCTAAATAGCATTCGATATTGAAAACTGTAACGTAAAATATACAATTATGTTTAAAAATCAGTCAAATTTAGAATACATGCGAAATCTTCCAAGATTAAAAATGTACAAGAAAACAAAAGTAAAAAATATGTAGGGTAAATTGCTAGTAACTGGCCACCTCATATAAAAATGAACTCTAAGTACTTATAATTAGAATTCATTTTAGAAAGGGAGAGTGATTGAACATCGTTTTAAAATGAATTACTTAAGTATTATAATTATAACTATAAGCCCACAGAGTTCATTTTTATATAAGGTCTCCAGTTACTGGAGAGTGGCCAGTTACTAGTAATGTACCCTAGTAATTAGTAACTAATTACTAGGGTACAGTACATACTTAACTGTTAAGTATGGGTAAGTTGCAAATAGTTTAAAAAAAGCCTATGCATTAAATAAGTAAACGAATAGACACTAAAAGAAAGGCTGGAAAGAAATGCTATAGAAAATGGGGCGCAGAAAAAGGCACTTTAAACTAGTTTAGCAGGAGACTTTTTAAAAAAGTTAATATATTTGTATGTACTTATTTTAGTAAGAGTTGCAAAATAGATCTAAAATAAAGAATATCGAGAATGCAACACAAGGCGAAAAACAGAGTGATTCTTGAAAATATACTTTTAGCGGTCATTACAATGGTTGGGTCAAATAAAACTGTATATGTAATAGATATTAAGTACATACGTGGACGACCTATTTACCTTCGCTCCCTAACTCTACAAACATGTGTTTTTCAAGAAATAGGTCTAAACGTCTAGGAAAACATTACATAGGAATTAGCATAAAATACAATAAGTAGAGCAGTTTCCGAGACTACCGAAATTATTAAAAATACAAGTATTGCTAATAGATATAATTTGCGGTAATTTGTTAAACTTTCGTGTATTTTAGCGTGTTTTCGACGAGGCAGTCAGAAGAGTATACTCAGCGAAAAACTTAACCACGCCGAGTTCATACGGGTTCAAAGAAATACCTAAAAGAAGGTGGGTACGGCACAAACGCGGGTATTGTAATTTTCACTTAGGATTGAATCTTGATTGAAAGATCAACAGATGTGCTCATGCGAAACCGACAATGACATGCAAATAGTAAAATTGAATCAACAATTGGCATAGCGGCGTAATTAATTTCTCGATCACCTCTACCCCGCGCGGTAAACAAACCGGCGCGTGATGTCATGCACATGCGTGCTGTTGACCCAAGCAACACAGAAACATGCCATTTAGTAAGTGTATCCTTCGTCACTTCTCAAAAACTTCAACCAACACACACCTGACCCTCCCTGGATACACACAAACAAAAAGGACGGATGTCATCCGTCTAAACCTAATGAATGACAAATTTATAGCATAACCTACCGCCTACATCATTGGGGCCATAACCTCCATTACATTAATCACTCGTTCGTAATGTAGGATCAAAATGATCAAATCACTATATTAATGAATCTAGAAATTAGGTACCTCTGATACCTACTCTACTGTACTAAAATTTGTAATTGGATACTTCAATAACAATAGTCACAAAAAAGAGGCAATCAATACACATAATTAACATTTAATAAAAGGTATGTGTGATTTATTATTTGATAGATTATTTAGAGCTCGCCTGGAGAAATAAATAAGATCATTAGTGTTTCATTTATATTTAAAACGATCGCAAGAAGGCACAGCCATAGAAAGAAGCCCTGCGTTATGCGTATAACAAAGGCAGTGACGGGTTTATTAAAATATAGTTTTTATTCATAATCAATCATAATGAGAGCTGAATTGCGTGAGCTTACTTGAAAAATTGCCGTATTGCATAAGATCCGTTATGTGATTGATTTATGAATTATGACTTATAGTAACCTAGCAACTACACACACACAAAGAGTATTAATTTGTTAATTAATAATATTAAATCCACCACATAGCGGTTTTTGCAGACGCAACGACGAAACTCGTTTCAAATCAAATCCGTGGGTACGTTACAGCAGTGCTTACCATGAGGTGCCGCCGTGATTTTAACGCGGATTTACTTTCTATCCCTCTTGCTCGAATCAATACATGTGTACGAGCGGGATAGATAGAAAGTAAATCCGCGTTAAACTCACAGCGGCAACTCATTGTAAGTCACAATAGTGCGCGTGGACCAGTAGAACCACGACACAACAAAGAAGAGATCTTACCTTGCTAATGCTCCTTTAAAGACTCCATTAGATTTCGTAGCATAGACATGAATGACATCAGCTATGAACGGTTCACTGGTTTCTAGGGCGATGGTCTGCTGTTCGCATACAAGGGGCTCTATTCCGCACGATAAGGCGGCCCGTTTGGTCGATGTCGCCCGAGGATAAGTGTGAGGGCGAGCGGAACTAAACACCGCGGCAGACATGTCTTCACTTCTCCTGTGCTTCCTGGAGCACAGGGCACTCGCAGCATTCTTCAATTGAGTTTGAAATCTGTTACGCGGGCTGCTCAGGAGCCCACCATCCATCTCGATCACAGTTAAACTGCACTTAGAGTATATTTGAATCCATGTTTGTAGTGTCACACTTCACTTTATAGTTTATTATTTTGCACTGTTTTCCATCCATTCGCGACGAGACGGTCACTGGTAAAAGGTATTAATTTAATGGTACAGCCTTATGAATAAAATAAGTAGATAGGAATGGTTTTCTAATTGGTCGTTTTGGTTTTCAATTAAAGATATAATATAATAACCGTGAATATCAAAAATGACGAACAGCTAGCTCTTTCACTCCAATTGCGCCTTAATTGGTTATACACGAGAAGACGAGATAGTCGCGGTACGCCCATGCTACAAACAACCGGAACAAGTCACGAAGGTGACTTAGGCGACACCCAAAGTAGCGGAGCGAATTTAATAGACATTCAAATGGGCATGAGAAAGAACTTCACACGTACACCTAATCACAAACAGTATTTGCAAGCCATTTCTGCTGTACTTTATACAATTTTATTGAACTTCTGATCGTTGTCGAAGGAAAATGTATTCGCTTGGAAATTAATTTTTAGTAGACTCAAGTACCCCTCCAACAGCTAATGACGGTGGCATTTTTGAGCTCGCGTTAGTTGTCCTTGTTTTAGGCAGTTTACCCTACATCCACAATAATCATTGAGGGATAATAGAGGTTAAAAAATATATTTATAAGTTCGCTATCGCATTGGCGGAAATGTTAACAACCTAATTATAAATTAATTGAGTCTAATATGCCAGACATTCATATTCAAAGTTAAAGACGCAGTTAAACTATAGAATTTAATTGTTTTATATTATCTGTAAGGCTGTATTTAATAATCCAGAATAAAATGCGACCAAAAGAGGAAATTATATAGTGCATAATATGAAACTTAACGTATTATATTATGTACGGTGAACCATAAATGTTGTAAATATATATATTTTTACAACATTTATGTATTAAGGTATATAGATACTAATCTATGCCTAGAATTCCCATGTTCAAGTAACAATTCAATCATACCAATTATAGATATAAATGGGCTGTGTAAATATTAATTTGTGTTCAGTTATAGGTCAAGCCGTATTTCTGTGCCCGTTAATCTGTGACCCTAATCGTCTATAATTAATTAATTATAATTAAACATTTGACAATACTGAATTTACGAACAATTGTACCTAGTTCATGTTATCCCGCTTTAAAGGCATACATATTGTGTTAACATTGCATGAAATGTGTCTACGTTACTTATATACATACATATAAATTACTACACTACTAATCCAAATCATATTCATACATGATTAATAAATGAATTAATAATATGTTCGAAGAGGACATTGTGAAAATTCATTATTGATAAATTATGAGCGTTATGTATTAAGGTTTAAAGTAGCGGTAGGTACCTCCCATGCAACTCATTATCAAATAGTCGAATTAGCATATATTATACGACTGATTACTCTAGAATAGATGCTTTGTTATTGGTTTGTATTGAGTGAAACTGTGATAAAACGATGAGATAGGCGACCATTAAGCCCTTAAGGTTTCATATTCCTATTTAAAACATTAATTTATTATTTTTATAACTCTGATGAAATCTAAATTTTAAATTTCATCAGAGTTATAAAAATAATAATAACCTTCACAACTTTTTGTATAAAAAACAACCTAACTTGACAACGATTAATTCAATGGTCATGTGCCAAATCGCTATAACTGTCAATGCTCGGCAAATTACCATTCCATAACTGCATTGCTGCACCACTCACTTATACTTGTTGACGGGTGCTAATGCGATACTTAAACACATCGGACCACGATACTCGCATTTAACACTTTTCACACTAACCTTGAGTTGAGTCGAGCTGTAGTATTGTTAACATTTTTATTTGCAATAGTCGGTAAATAATCACATCAATGTCAATTGACTGTCATACAATGCGAACTGTGCGTGCTACGCTTGATCTGTAGAATTTAAATTCCGATTTCTACTCTGGAGTCGTGGGCTCTTTCGATCCTAATAAGACAAAAGTTTGTCCCAAAATATACATACATTTTTCGGATTTTCCATTCCGTTACCACCGTAAAAAATGTATGAAAAAACCTTGTACAAAAAAACTATCAGGATGGAAAGAGCTTGCGATTCTGGGTGGAAATCATATTAAAAGTTCTATATAATAAAAAAAATGTGGGAGTGACAACTTTGAAAAAAAAAATACCCAGTGACATACGTGGTACATATGTATTAGGTATCCAGTAGAGTTAACTGACCATTCCTGCACTCTGCATTTCAATAATAGGAGTGTTTAGTAACTGTGTTGACGTTTGCACATAGCTCATTATTATCAAAGATAACTGTGATTTTGCGTACCTACTAGGTAATTTTTGGAGTTTATTGTTTTAGGAAGGGAGTACCAAGACAAATAATTAAAATAATGTGTATACTTAAATACTATGTGAATTAAGCACTGTAAATGGTAACCTAAAATAAATGAATAATGTAGGGTATAAAAAACGTATTAATCAGCCTCAATAAACCGATACAGAAAAAACGTAAAGAACTCGCTTAGTCCGTACAATATGGTAGTTTTGTATAGTATGGTACACGCTCACGCAAACGTGAGCGTGTTTCGAATAGGCTTGCGGAAGGCTTCACAGGCCGCGGGGTCAGTGGCAGGGGCGCGGGGGCGGGCGTGGGCGAGCTGACATCACCACCGGAGCCGATCTTACATCACCCGCGTCTCCCACCGGCCGCGCCGCTGCCACTCTACATCGACCGATTATCGGAAACCGATCAACAATACGTATAACTACGAATTAGTGGAGTTAAAGAAATATTTTTAACACTTTTGAATTAAACAGCAGAATTACCAGTGTGGGCAAAATGTCAAAATTATTTTATTACATTACTGAACGATAATGAAAAACTCGAGATCACACCATACATTGCCGCTATTTCGTGTGTAGAATGTTACAGCATAATATACTTAAACAGCACTAGGTACTATGTTTCATCCTGCACCAGTTTTACTGTACATTAGTCCATATTCAAATGCCATCGTTTCTACACATTTTATCTGATTTAGAAGTATAATACACATTGAAAAATTTCGTTGTAACTAGACTTTATATTTCGTTACCTGTATAGTTTTGTACTAATTTTACGATGGTCTTGGACATTTTGTCGGGATATCCATACGAAAAATAAATATCAATTACGAAGTAGTAAAAAAAAAATGTGCCAAGGTACAAGGTCATAAACTTGGACGCAACTGAAATGAAGTCGTGCTTCGTGCTCTGGTAACTACATAAGTGTAGTACGGGATTGCCAATGTGTGGTGACCCGCGTACCTTATTAATATTAATACCTATGTATGCAATGCAGTTGTGGTGACTTATGTATTTTGACACGACGGCGGAGAACAACAGCGTATGTAGATAAACACCTTATGCGCTTTGCTATAATTCTGCGACTGACTGACTGCGCTTTTCTTGCCTTATCCTTTCATTTTTATAATAACATGATAATTATTTGATATGAGTATAAACATTGCATACAATAGATTCAGACATGCAGGATTTGGATTATCTTTTTATTAATTACTTTTAATTTTGATGCAGCGGCGCATTATGGTGACAACGCCACTAAATACCTACATTTATATTACAAATTGACCAAATGTATGAGACGGTATGGCGTATTTCTTCAAATAAAAGGCAATAAAAAATAATGTCTTAATTGAAATAATATGTTATTAATTATAATAAAGTATCTACCAAGGTATGAAATCATCATTGCTTAAAAATAACTATGATAAAAAGAAAAAACGTAAACAAAGGGTGGTAGGTACATGTAGTATACTATCGACGCAATATCTTATTTATTTTAGGGTACGGTCGAGGAATTTGATTTCCTACCCATTTCGTACCTTGTCATAGTAGCTATAATATGACAGTCCTAGCAGCTTTCATATTGATTGTCACTGTGACAAGGTACGAAATGGGTAGGAAATTAAATTCCTCGACTGTACCTACCTAAAATGTCAACCATATTGGGCATGGTAGTGATTTTAATGTTAAAAAAAACATGAAGCAGATCCTGTGTGCCCGAGGCACACATCCTTTATCATTTATAAACAGCAATAAACAAATAGATAGTATAAATTTAAAAGGTATTATTTGTATGCAATAATTCCCACGACAATGATGTCAATTGGTTTATCAATCACGGCGGGACGGATGCCGACCCGCACTAGTTTGTACTGTGGGCGGACCAACGACCAACCGTTCACTTCTGCGGCTAATCGACCGGCGGGATGTACGGAACAATTCAATGTAAACCTCTACCCCTACTATAAGATTACTTTGGCTGTAGATACGAGATATTTTACAACCCATAACTTAGCAGCAATAGTAGCGGATCTCCCCCATACTATTACGTTGATGTATACGACTTTACCTAGCATAGAGGATCACGAACATGCTGGCGACCACGGTCGAGGTAAATGCGTGGTAAAGTACGTTCCTAGTCGGACATACAAATAAATTTACATTATCTAGAGCTATTTGCCCGTTTCAACTACGTTTATAAATAAATATTGTTATTAGAAAGCGCGTCTTTTTAAACTGTACGTTAGGTTCATTCATATTAGATAATGTAAACTAAAACTATTAACGCCGAAAGTTATTCGTTTATTGAAAATATGGATGCACAAGTAAAATATAATGAATACCCAGATTAAGAATGTACCGCTGTACATTGGATATCCAACAATCAGTCCAATCACACCCGAGTAGCATGGCGCTTCCCTGGTGGATAGGCACCCTGATTGTGTGTAAATTATATTTATTATTGGATACAAACGCATCGATTGTAAATATCATCGTAATAAATCTCTAGGATGGTCCATCCATACTAATCTATATTTATGATGTAAGTATTATAAGTGATGAAACATATCACAGGATAAACATTCCCTTTGAACGCACGTCCAAACAGCCAGAATGCATCGCGATTGCGCACGAAAAGTTGATTTAGATTGCGCACGCAACGCGCATATTAGTATTATGCTACTTCACGGAATAAGCGGCCAAATCGGCCAATATTAAGGAACATTGCGTGTGCCTTCGCTTTGTAATTCAGTTATGGATACTCCTTGAAAGGAACCTTTTATAATAAGTTATTTTAAAGTGGTGTCGACACACATAATATAGTCAATGACCACAGTCCATTGCATTTCTCATTGAAATTCGAAGGAAGTTGACTAATTTCTATTGAGTTGAGTTACACATTTGGCATTTGCTTAAAAGGAAGTGACTTCTTCTTATTACTCATCTACAAAAGTTACGAAAGACTGAAAAGATGTGTTAGTCCTATAATGCCCATAAGTTTACTTTATAACCGCTTTTCAGTTGTCGCTATACAGCATGTCTACGAGTAATACGAGTATCATACTTATATGTGATAAAAAATCAAAATATTGCATAGTCGTGTAAATAGAGAAAGAAAGCAAAATTTCACTATAAACTGACTGATTGCAGTACCAACATTAACAAGTTTAAGTACCGGAAGTGTTCAATGATTGAAATGGAAGATTCTTCTCAAGTTGGCTAGTGAAATAGAAGTATACATTACTCACAATGGACGAGGTCAGGCTTTGAGTTGACATATTGCGAGCTATTGTGCTCTACAAAACGGGTTCAAGACATCCTGGCAATAAAGCTATCCGACAGCTAAACCTTCATCTGACAATAAAAAGCCATAAATTTAAATCAGATTAAATGGTGACATTTGGTTATGATTACTACATTGACTTCTTTGTCCGCCGTTAAGGTCAAGAAGTCGGCTTTGAAGACGGGATGTTTTCAGTAGCTTAGGTTCAATCATACACATACTTTCCTAAACAGATAAGAATTAGGAGTGCTTTGTCGCTGTAATATAGAATCGGTAAGACCAGTGTAGCCGTACAATGAGCTTGCGCGGCGTTATTAACGCGCCTTTACTTTCCATCCCGCTTGCTCGCGCCAATAAGCAAGTACGAGCGGAATGGGTAGAAAATAAATGCGCGTTAATAAAGTATCGACAGCTCATGGTATGCAGTATCGATCTGATGGAACCGACGTCAGTTTTAAATAATTAATACAGCACACTTGAAAGAGACAGACACTCCCCGTATCACACGATCGTATCACGTCGATAACCGCGTTCATTAAATTCATCATATCTACTTACTAAGTGTAATGATACATGATGATGATGAGTTAGATATGTGATATGTAAAATACAAGACACGAAACTGACTTACACTGACGACATCAAGAAATGTACCTATGTATGATTCTATTTACCTGTGTGTGTGTAATATAAATGGGGATCTATATGATGCGTCCATTAAATACAAAAGCGACACAACTCAAAAACCGTCAAAAATGTTTTTATTGCAAAAACGACATTATAAGCACTGATATTTTACGTGGCACTAAGACACCTGTCGATTTGACGTTAGAAAGTATCAAAATTATGCAGGTGCCCTTTTTGCACTATCCCTCTTTCGAGACTAACTTCAGTGCTAAACTGCCATTTTGTCAGTTGCGACTCGACCGTTGACCAAAACGAACGACATTTTTGTGAAAAAGTGCCATAAAACGAAAACATAAGTGATTACGTTAAGAAATATGTAAGCAAAAGTGCCATATTTGTAGATGTGGCCGTTTTGAATAAAATAAATACGTATATATTATGTTTCTTTTATATAAAAAGGAGTCGCAAAACGGAATGTGGCAGTTTTAATTTCAAAATATCCTCTAAAATTTAATTTTTCATTAATCAAAACTGCCGTATTAGGATTTGCAACCTTTTTGAATTAAAAATATATTCAAATGCATCAATCACAAGAGCCATATTTATACATGATGCTGTTTTTAATAAAGTAAATATGTATGGTTTAGATTTCATTATAAACAAAGGAGCCGCAATACGGAATGGCAGTTAAGATTCTAAAATGTACACTTCATAGTACGTTTCAAAAAACATTGTTGCATTTACAACCGTTTTTGATTCAGTATAATATTAAAATCCATAAATGTACCAGATTGAATAATTGTGTTTCTTTTGCATGAAATCTTAAAAAATACAATACATCTTATAAAAACAGTAGGTAATTGTAAAACGTGGTACTTTATAATGTGTTCGTTTTACATAAAAGTATATTAAAGATTGTGTGGAAAGGATGACTATGAATGTTGTGGACCTATAATCACGAAGAAACAATAATGGCATAAACCTCAGATTATTAAGATGGTATTTGTCATACTTTCCTGTATATTATTTGTATACAATACAAGTAAAAACAAACATAGATATAACCCCGTTGTATGTTTTACTGAATCTAAAAACTTACTTTTTCACTTTTGGCAATGCCAACATAGGGATGATGACTGTATTTAAAATAAATTATTAGACATTATGCACTGCATCATACACGAATAAGTTATTACTAATACATAGACTGCAGTTTAATTATTGTGCAGAACTTTTATTTAATATAAGTGTAGTATACCAACGTGACGTCACTTTTGTATATTTCATGTAAATCTTTCAAAAATCGAAAAAAATGTTGATTTGACTTGACAGTCATCATGTCTATTACTTCACTACATAGGTAGTACCTACTCAAGTACTAGCGAGAAACTGTCATGAGGTCTAGAAAAAAAAATGTTACTTTATTACTAATCATAAGTAAATTTTTACGAAAGACTTATTATCGCAGCAATTAAATATTGAAAGATATACTTTTGTGTCGGCAAAAATTAAGTTCTTGCATCAATTCTAATGAAAAAACTAGTAAACCGTCAAAACATATCAATTTGGATCATTTACGTAGGTTGCCCTGAAAGTTTCGGGAATCGGAAAAAATACGCATTTTAATGAAATAAAAGTACTTTTATTGTTTTTCAAAGTATTCTCCTTTGTGTTTAATACACTTTTTCATTCTCTGAAACCAGTTTTTAAAACAGTTATTGAAGTCTGAAGTGGGGGTTGACAAAATGGCCATTTTATAAGCGTCGACTGCTTCTTCCGCGGTCTGAAAACGCTGACCACGCAACCGATTCTTTATTTTCGGGAAAGTAAAAAAATCGTTGGGACTTAGGTCGGGGCTGTACGGAGGATGGTCCAGTAATTCGACGTTTTCGCCCTTCAGATAGTCGTCTGTTTTCTGAGCGGTGTGACGGCTGGCATTATCATGGTGTAGTATAATACGGCGGTTAGGGTTAGTTTTACGCAGTTCAGCAAAAACAATCGGTAAACAAACGCCTATATACCAATCGGCATTGACAGTTCTTCGATCTTCAAGAGCGATAGTCGCCACGTGACCCGATTTGGAGACAAACGTGGCTACCATTTTTTGATCGTGCTGCGAGAACGAACAACTTTTGTCGGCTTCGGTTCGTCTTCGTAAATCCAAACTCGAGATTGGTTTTTCGATTCAGGCTCATATGCGTAAATCCATGATTCGTCACCTGACACAATACTAAAAACGGCATTTGAGCTTCCTCCATTAAATCTTTTTAAAGTTCTGCGGCACCAATTGACACGTACCGTTTTCTGGTCGTCAGATAACAAGTGAGGAATCCACCGGGAAAATAACTTCCGCACGCCCAACTCTTGTTGTAAAATAACTTGTACCTGACTCATTCCAATGCCTAAAGTCTCCTGAATCTCCCGATATGTAACATGCCTATCTTCCTTTATCAGTTGGCGAACAACATCGATGTTTTGATCGGTAACGGCCGTTTTCGGTCGACCCTCACGTACGTCATCCGCAAGAGACACACGGCCACGTTGGAATTCCGAATACCACCTGTATATGGTCGTCTTTGAAGGTGCTTCACTACTAAAAGCAATAGTTAATCGGTCTCCACATTGTTGTTGTGTTAATACACTTTTAAAGTCATAATAAATCATTGCTCTAAAACTTTCGCGGGACAGCTCCATTTTCACCAGCGACTCAACGACTTTAAAAAACAATTGAAAATCGGACATTACTTTTTTTTTCTAAGTGGCCAGTGTTTTCGAATAATGAGACTATGCTTGTAAGAAAGAGGTATAACACATGTCAAATATACGTTCCTAAGTATTAAATTCCCGAAATTTTCAGGGCATCCTACGTAGTATGGGATCATAGTAACCACCCCACAAATACAATACACATAGAAAAAACAAATAACTGAAAATGTACTTAACCGATTTTTATTATTTACATGCTTTTAGGTGGGCTAGTTCCGGTTTGTAGTAAAAAATAAGTGGTATCAAAGTAATTCCATTCTCAACAATTTAACTTTGATCGCGTTGTATTTATTTTATATTTATTAACTAAAGTTACCACATTTTTTTATATAGCAGGTTGATTCTTGAGGTAAACCGATAATTATATCTGAATTTTAAGTTAGTACGTCCGTTAAATTCATAAAAAATTGTAACCAAAGTTAAAATTAATCAAAGTAACCCCGGTTTACGGTACCTAAAAACATGTTCTGACAATATGTAAGTAAAGAAATAGTAAGAAAAAGTTTTGTCTGGTTCAGTTTTGTTAAAAACCCGTACTTCTATGTTTAAGATATGATTTTATGTATGCTTTAAATGAAATAAATGCTTATTTTCTTGTATTTGTGGCCTTTGATGGAATTTTTTTTATCAGAGTTCATGTTAAATTTTTATGCAAAACGGACGTATACGCTCATAAAAGCTTGCACAGCAAATATTACTTCCTAATAACCAAACACATCAAAAGAGGGTTAAAATGCCTACAAATTGATATATAACACATATAATATTAATGCTGTAAACACTTTTTGTGAACAAAAAACGATTACAAAATCTTTAAACAGCTCCCCTGTAAAAAGTAAATTTTTGACTTGTGTCGCTTTTGTATTTAATGGACGGATGGATGGATGGATTCTATTTACCTGTGTGTGTGTAATATAAATGGGGATCTATATGATGGTCGCTGCAAGTTATGAATTACCTGAGCGTATGAGTGAGTATGATATGTACATGAGATATGAGTATTTAAGAAGCTGTTATGTCGTCAGCTAACAACAATGTAAATTTTTAGCGCCATTCATCTGTTTTTGTGTATTTCAGAATGTCCGTTTTACAATTAATATTTCGAAGGTATACCTACAAAATTATTACACATATCCAAAGTAAGGGCCTAAGGGGTGTACCGATAAAAAACTGTAAATTTCAAATAATAAAATCGGATCGATATAGTTAGGTACATATAATTTAAAGCTTTGGAATTTTACCACGAGGTCTTAACTTAGCTGACTGTAGTACTTTCGTGTCACTACTGCATTTCCGGTACTCACAGTACAGCTTCTTCGAAACTTCTTCCAAACTATCTTTTGTAAACATTTTTAATTTTTTTGTTTGCAGTTTTCTAAATTATGGGACTGTCGTCAACATATCTGGCCATTCTTCTCGTGTTCCTTAAGATGTCCTTGACATGATATCCATAATATCCTCATCATGATATGCATAATATCCTTACTAGTATTTCTCTTCGTATAATTATGTAACTATGCTAAAGAGACTAAAATTTGTATAGGATTAAATAATTGATTAAAGACCCATAGAAAATTCACATAATATGTGACATAATTCCCCTGGCCCTATATTAAAAAAAACGTGGAGATTCGCCCGAAAAATTGGTCACTTCTGCAGAACATGATATCATGGAGTCGGGAACTTTATATTGTGAATACTGAAATTACAGTAGCAACAAAAAAGGACCAAAGTTAGCTAATTTAAAACCTCCTAGTTACTTACAAAAGCCAGTAATTATAGCTTTTTAACTACATAATATCGACCCGATTTTTTGAATTTTTTGTTACTCTCTACTCTAATCTGCTGACCAGCATTTATAGCAAGTAAAAAAATCTTTACTTTTTTTATAAAACACTTTTTAAAAACTAAGTTTTAAAGCTTCGCGAGCATTTACCTTTTAGTTGGCAAAAAAAGTACGTAAATTCAAGTGTTATTAAAAGGACTACTTAAGTTGGCAAAAAATTACGAGTCATATTAGCTGGGAAGGGGGAGGGGGGGGTGTCCAGAAAATATCAATGATTAAATTATTAATTAAATTAAATTAAATTAATTATTAATTATTCGACTTATTAGATCTATTCGATATATTCTTTAAGGATACATTCCTTAACTATCTCCCATTTACGAATTGCATTATAGGAGTTTGCCCATGTGTTTCATTTAAACAGATATAGATAGAATCAAGTGTCAACGTATGTAAATAAAAACAATAAGGTTTATCCATAACGTCCGGGATCATTCGGTCATTTATTTTATTGATGAGATGTTATAATAGCCGAGCATCCTCGTGATGCCGTCATCGGAGGAAAATGCCGACCACAGTAGCGGTGCTCAAATTCACATGTAGGTATTCGCTATGCCGATCATCGACCCTAAGTAATATTAAGGTCCCCGCAACCGTTTCGGGGGCAATTGCAATAAACGTATCCTGACTGATTTGAAACATGCTTTAATCTTGTGCTGTAAATCGAAATAAATGTATAATGTACATACCTGGGATAACTGGGGGCAAGTTATAGGGATTTGATATCGATTAAAAAGATGTCGATATAATTATAATAAAATATGTGCTTATTGAACATTATCGATTACAGTACAGAGGTTCGATGTCATATCTGATATCGGGCCTCTTGTATGCAGATGTCATTTTAATCAAAATTACAATTTAAATATTGATATTTTAATATTAATTGTATATTTTGAAAACTAATTTAAAATAAACGCGTAACTACCCGTTTAAACTTATTTTTTATTTTAATTGAAGAGTAAGTACCTAATATTTATTTATGTCGAATAACATTTTGATGTTGTCATTTACAATAACATCGATATATTTTTAGTCGATAAAATATTTTGCTACATCACTTTCGTATAAATGCCCCGAGTTATCCCAGGTATGATAATGTAGTGACGTAGTAACTGTTTGCTGTCTGTAATACAGTAATGGGTCATTCTTACACAAATCGACCTAGTCCCACAGTAACCTGAATTAATTCCTGAGACATGGGAATACTAACCGACGTAGTAAATATTTATGATCTCTCGTCTATTTAAGAGCTTTGCTCTTGTCGGTGTAGCTCAGAGCACGCGAATATTTATTATAAACACAAATAAAAAATAAATGTCAATTGCACACACAAATAAACGCCCTAGCCGGGATTCGAACTTTGAACCTCCAGTCTCTTAGGTGGGGGCTATTTTCACTACCAACTATATAGGTTACCGAGGCCGTAGCTTAGTATTACCTTAGTATAGCGGCAATCTTTTTTTCTTCTTCTATAGGTGTTTAACATTAGTGGAATTCAGCCCCACAGTCTGCGTTTACTTCCTTGGTTATACTTGGTTGTAATCGTATGTTGACCTTATTGGCTATTATTGATTAGTGCGCTACCTACATTCTAGTGACCTGTCGACATTTTGGAGAGACTAGTTCATGCAGTACTAAAATGTGTATATATAATATAAAAAACACAATGCTATTCAAAATGTAATTATGTCATTTCGCGATAAATAATTTGCATAAATACCAAACACTGGTATATCTTATCGATAAAATGACATCATAATGGATGATTGGAATCGGATTAGATGTACATAATTGGACAGTTACTTTTTCACAAGGCCCGGCCACTAAAAGTTCCAATGGTTTCAATACAATAATATAATCAATAATAATAGGATATTGTATCTTTAAAAATGTAAGTAACAAAATAGGAGAATAGTATGACGCAATTACTACTAAAAATTGTAGACAAACGCTTTGACAAAATGTTTAGTTACAGACTAATTAAATACACTAGTGAATGGCTATACAATGGAAATGGACACGAACAGTTTCTATGTATCCTTAGGGTGGATTCCAAAAAAATTTACATAATTAGGGCCTTAATCAAAAAAAAAACACGATCGTGTCAATTGTGTTACTACGAAAGTTAGTCATACAAACTCTGTCCAACAACCGTCGGCAGTAGTAAAAGGGGCTAATTTAAATGATATAGGTTCGTGTTGTTGATGTCTCATAAAAAAAACAAATTGTTGCTCTTTTTCAGTGCCAAAAGTTGGTTAACTTCGTAACACAAAAATTATGACGTTCAATTTTGTTTTTTTTTTCTTTAATAGTGTATATTTTTTTGCAATCGATCTTTAGACACCCCTATGGGAACATTAGAATCCACGAGCTATTTTCAGTTTCAGTTATTTTAAGTACTGCTCATTTCAAGAAACAATAAGTGTATAAACGGCCTTTATTATGTAGGCTTATATTTTATAAGCAATTATATTACAGGATATAAAAAAAGTTTACTTTGTATTATTATCTAAAATATATTCCAAAATTTAATGGGGAATTTCAATATAAATTTATTTTCCGTAATTAATACTGGCATCTTAACAAACATTGTGCTTAAAAGCTCCACTTGCACGATTTTGAGTTAAGCAACTAACAAGGGATTAAGTGGTATTTCAACAAATTTTTACTACTAGTTTTACCTCGAGTTAGTGGCCTAACCCAGGGTTGAGCAAGTGGAGCTAAGGTGCATAAGTGTCCCCATGGGAAGGTCTCGCATGATATGTCAATAGGTACTTTAATAACAATAGGATTTAACTGTAACTGTTACCGTGGAATTACTTGAGATATAATTAGTTTCCAAATAACGTAAAAAGTAATCTACGCATAATATTGAATTAATTCGATAATTTGCAAGCACAACGCATATTTTTCCTACTTTTTGCTATTCCCTCCATTTGATAAAATGTATGTAACAAGGAGTAAGTGAATTATAATCATGTTATAAGAGATATTATGTACTTTCAAATTAATGCGCAATGTTTTAATCAGAAGACAGGTTCAATATTATTGTAGAAGATGAAATGTATCAGTGACAGGTCTGTGTAATTTAAGTTTATGTTCCAGTTGTACCCAGGATTTGTCATAACTTCGGACTTTAGGACTAATATACTTTCAGGAAAATTGAATGCCGGACAGACTGAAGGAGCCTTTAGGATCAATTATATGTGTAAAATATTTTCTATTTCTAAACACAAACATATAAAGACAATATTTAGAGTATATCTTGGGTATCTAAATTTTTAAGTGTCATGATGTTCATGTAGTTGAAGATTTTATCTTTTATATCACAGATTTTTATGAAAATATCTGCTTTTCATAGATATTCGAATGATGCACGGTGGTTACAAAATATAGGGGGCGTGACTTCACTAATTAATCTGTGGCTAGTGATTTGTATTTCCTTATTACCTACAACTTTTAAGAACTATGTAATTGAAACTAAGAACATCTTAAACATAATATGGGCAGACCAATAAAATGTACAATATTATATTTCAATTACACAAAGTACAGCCACGTCTAATAATATGTATACATTTCGGAACGTATGTCAAAGGCATAAGGACCTCCCTTTGTATAAATAAACATGAAACTCATTTGAACTACTTATTCGGAGTCTATGTAAAATAATATTATATTTTCAATTACGTAAAAAATGTACCCCTTTGTATTAATAAACATGAAATAAATGATATATGTAAATATCACGCTACCAAGGTGGTCTTTTTGGGTTAGATTTTAGTCTAACATAGTAATTGTAAATAAATAAGTTTTCTTAAAAATGCTCATAAGTTGTATGTGCACAGTTTAATTTAGAACTAGGTCGATTTATGTATGATTGTATCCTAACACTAAGCCGTTAGTGGCCTTCAGATACGGAACGGTAATATCTGCTGGTGTAGTATGTTTTCAGAGGTGATGCCAATGCGATTACAGACCAAATTAAATGCCGACTTCACGCTCTATTACCGCCTTAATGTACACCATGAAATTAGTAAATTGCAACAATCACGTCATGTTTAATTTCGGCATATTTGTGTTCCGCCTAATAGCCAGAGTTGATTGTAATTATGTTATTTGTTTGGCATGAAGCTAGACAAACATAATCTTAGTAAAAAAATAATTATTTCACAAACATGCAATTAAATATTGTTGTTATGTTCCTTATAATATGCTGCGAAGTATGATGTTTCAGGTGCGACTAGGACAAGAGGTCGTTAATGGAATTTAATACAATTCTTGAAGGCCTAGGCCAGCTAAGTGCTCTTTTTTAATTCCATTCCACATAAATTTGAGGAACAGGCATCATGGCATTCTGCTATATGTCTCCGGCAGGCAACCCCTTTCGTCCCGACCTCTATAGTAAAGTACTATTATTTGTGAACCGGTCTAGCACATTAACGATAGCGTATGATGTTTCATGGAATGTAACCTTTCCACCGCGTTGATACTAATCGGCATACAACTTCATACTTTTAATAAGCATAATATATAACATAAACTCAAAAGGTCACAGACAATCTTAAGTGTAGACGTAAATTCAACGTTCCCATACATCATAATGATTGTATTTTGGCAAAAAATAGAGGCCCATTCAAATAAGCCATAAACGAATAAGTTAAATAAGTAACATACCCATATTTTACGGTAAACGCATACATAACTGAACACAATTTAGGTTGATAGGTGTTTGTTTGCTAATAATACAAGTTTCGCTACAACCACGATACCGAATTTCCCGCTATAAAACTGACTATGTACAATACACTATACTCAAGAGCAATAAAAACTGATCATTTCGTATGGAGATCCTAAGCAATGTGATCCGTTTTTATTGCTATGAAGTGTATATCGTTCGACATACACCTCCTACATGTAGGAGTAAGTTTAGAAATTATTTACACGCACGTCACTGTAAACAAACTAGCGAGATTGTTGAATTGGCGCGACTAAAACTTGTTGATATATAGTGTAACCGCGCTATACCAAGCGGCGGAACCGATCGAGCAGCACTGGTAACCGGCGAACGATAGCGAGCGCCCGACCCGTCGCCTCCTACCACGACACCTCTCCTTTCCTAACGGTACAACTCCGCCGTCGCCCCT
>JALPQI010011716.1:0-34913 GCA_025490895.1 Thaumatotibia leucotreta
ATTATCGTTCCTTTTCACTTCCACTAGTAAAAAGTTTCATAAGACCATCCCTTTCGTTCTTGCTATTATTATGACGTTGTCAAATCCATATTAATCCTACATTCATGCATGCATGGGAATCAAGTGTTTTTGTATGATTTGTTTCTGTGTATTGGCATGACTTAACTACTGAAATGCTGTCTTGTGTGTTTTGACTCTTGTCTTGTCTGTGGCTTTAATTAGTATCTTCTTAGTAGTCTGTGATTGTCAGTGAAGTGATTTTGATCGGATGGATGCTGCATCTTGCGAGATTGTGTTGTTTGATATTTTTCCCGATAATAAAATTTTATACTGTGAATTTCGGGGCTGTGTACACATTGCAAGTGCTATAATTACAGATCTATGTGAGTTTATTTATCCTTTCTACTTGAAGTGTTATGAATGTTATGTTATGATTATTGCTAATTACAGTTGCGATATACTAACCATATTATTTTATGTAAGCGACCTATATTTACATATCTTGATTTATATGGAGTATTCCGTGGTTATTTATTATCAGTCACATATATTGGTTACACTCAACACCGTTAATTTGTGTCAAGTCGAATGATTCACAATACTGTTACAATTATTGTTGCATACAAAACATAACTTATTAGTGTGCATCATTGGTCGTTTCCTTATAACTAGCAGCATTGCTGTGCGTTACTAAGAATAGCAATGCTATAGTCAACAACATTATGCATATATTTCCATTATGCATTAACAACAACAAACATTGTCATGGTCGTATACACAACCTTCTGCTCTGTGTCATAGTGGTAACCTTTAAATGCAATGAAATGGATATATTGTATTAAAAACTTTGACCTTACGACTGGACTTGCAATATTTCAATATATGTATATCAATTTAAGAGGTTTCTGTATGCAATATTCTGTATAGTTGCCACTGTTTCAGCTTTCAGGACCATAAGATATAACTGTATAAAAATGTAGGCTACTTTTATTTATTTACATTGCATTATAATTTTAATTGCATTTGGCACTTTTTTTTACTTGGCTACAGTTTTGCATGGTTTTGCTTGAAGAAGTAGTAACTGAATAAATAAATTAATTGTTTAGATATTTTGATACAATTTTATATGCATCAACCAAAACTGGTTGCATTGATACTAGAAATGTCAATTTATTGTTATTTGTTGGTCACATCTATTTGCCACTGATATGAAAAGTTCTTTATTTAAACACAATGTAAATTCTCTATTCTATTGTATTCCTCCATCTTTTAACATACTCCATAGTTTAGTTGGTAATGACTCAGCCCACAAAGCTAAAGGCTCTAATCCCGGAGTGGCTATTTGTTTGTTTGTTTATCAGTAATATTTGTTTCTTAGTCATGGTGGTTTTCTATAAATAATAAATAAAATAGCATGAGACAGTCACCCACATATACCTGATCCTATGGTTAGCTCTTAAGGCTTGTACTAAGCAATAATATATATATGTATAAGAAAAGATAAAAATGGCCTTTATTGATATAAATAATAATTTATATTTTATAACTCCTTGCAAGACATACCGTGTATACTTAGAAATACATCATTGTATAGCCAGGGCGAAAACATTAACTATTTAAAAATTGGGTTTATTTTGCACAGGATACCAAAATGGCGTCAACTACAATGATCGAGACTGTCACTATCACAAGACCACTTAAGGTAAGTGCCAAATAATTATCAAAAATACAATCTAGAAATTTTAATGGTGTGAGTTTGAATGGATTCTGTGATAGTTCGCTTTGGGACAACAGTGAACTGGTTTAGTATAAATATAGGTAAATAAAAAGTCCTAATAATTTTATGAAAGCTTTACCTATCTAGAAAGTCTGGAGAGCAATGGTGAAGACTGAATACTGTCCAAAGTCATCACATCCATCACTCATGATACTTATGAATAGACAAGGATGAGAAGGAAAATCTAGAAAGAACCTACAAAGTTCCTAATGGTCCGCGTTGGGTCCTGGCAAACTAAATAAATTTATTGTAACTGTAAATCTGACTAAGCAACCACGATTTATATTTTCGTTTCTTATGTGATGAGTGATGAACTAAGTACTACATATAATTGATAACTACTTTATTAAATTATATCAGCCTAAACACCACACATAATACAGAATACTGTGAATATAGTATTACTTGAGCGCATAATTAACTCAACAACCTACGCTTCGTATTTTATTTCTCCCCTTATCAGTATATTATGTCACGTCTCACACGCGTTGTAGAATTATTCATATTGCGCACCAACTTAGCTACTGCAGCAAACAGGTACCTACTTCGATAACAAATGGATTAGTTGCGAGGGCTTATTTATTTAATATTCCCTCTCCTTGATCCAATTTAAAAAGCCTTTTACGTGTGCAATCTGCGAGAAAACTGTCAAGTGCGAAGCCGAGTATTGGATTAGTCACGCGGGGAATACGTTAGTGGAGCTTGGAGGCGTGATGCAGACACACGGCAATCTGACTGCGAGTTATTTGTGGCAACCGGGGGAGTTCGCCAGGCGGATGCTCGGAGAGCGGCCTTCCCCTGTCCCTCCGACCAGAGAGCTCTGGCCAGCACCGCCGCAGCCTCTTAGCATCAGCACCCTACATGTCGCTTATCTCCAAGATGAACCCTACACGAGACGCGCTTCAACACTCCCTCCGCAGCCGTACGTTCCAACCACAATCCCTGTTGAATACGATCACGGACCGAGAGTGTGCACCGTGGGTACTAATACCGAACCACCTCCCAATTTACTCGACAGGCTGAGGCTCCTACTCAAACGCAAACAGGACGATGTCGTCGTTGCACAGACCGCCGGTCGCCTCACTGCTGTCCGAGAAACGGCTATTGATGGAAAAGATGAAGAAAATCCAGCTAGGAAAGCGTTCAACGGTCTCAAAAAGGCGCTTTCTGGAGCAAAATACAAGATAGCTCCCGGTTCTGAAACTGTAGACAGTCCAAAGATTTCATACGAGATGCCGAAACCAGGTGACAGGATGACAACGACTTTTGGAGCGAGAGAGTCGAGGAGTTGGTGTAAGCTGCCCTCGGGAGCTGGGTGTCGGCGGCGGCTCCGCACTATAGGGGACTGGTGCTCGCGCCGCCCGCGTCGCCCGCCGCGTAGACAATCGCACCCTCCTCGATTACAGATCACGCAGGTCTGATAAGCTGATGATAGAAATTTCCTTGGACCTTGCCTGTAAAGTGTGCGGAACAACCTGCTACTACTTGTAACCATAGCAATTTATGGCTAAACAATGTTTGTGTTGTAGCATGATTGAAGTTTAGTAGCGTTTTGGCTAATAAATGTGTTTCGGTAATCTGTGTTTTGTTGGCGCGGGCGGGGCTCGGGGCGGGCGGAGCGCGGCGGCAGGGCGGGCGGCAGTCCCGTGTCAGGCGTCGCGTCGCCCGGTCCGCCCGCCCAGCGCCGAGCCCGCCCTGCGTACCCACACAAAGCCGAGCCCCAGACACCCCTTCCTTATCGGTCCCGTCATAAACATATACTGCATAGAAAAAATCCGCACGGTAGCGTTATTGTTAAGTAATTAATTACTGTGGAAATGCTGATTTAACTGTAGAATCACTGAACCGACGCGATCCAATGCGCAAATCTGACGACAGAACTCGGAATTTTCTGGTTGATTTTTTCATGTTTGTAAAATTCCATGTTTTTGGTGAAAATGGATTCCTACGTTGAGTGAATCAAAGAGTTTTCGTTTTAAATTGTGATTACCCAACGAAGATGTTTTTTACAGTTTTGTTGATTTGCTTCGCAAGATGCCTACCTACGACCATTTAATTATTTGTTTAAAATTACTACTGGATCACAAATCATGGATAGTTAAATCTTAATACCTTTTGTGTTTATAAGCAATAAGCCTTTGTTATCATTTTAAAAGCTTCTACAACTATAAAGCGGTGGTTTAGATTATAAAAGAGGCACCCTCATATTTCTTAAGCTGATTCATGCAAAAAATCAATTGACTTATAATTTATAATACTTGACTTGACCTGATTTTGTAACATGCTTAGTTGAAGCTTGAATTGGATAATCTTTGTGTACATAATTGCACTGTCCAATCTTTGATTCTAATTCATGGTATCGCTACTTTTTCCCTTTGTCGGTATTTTATATGTAGTAAGGTAGAAGCTTACCCAATTGTACTAAAACGTAAAATTTTCGGCTCAATTAGTACGCCGCAACTCGTTCAATTCTTCGTTTTGCAAGATTTGCAAAAATACAAAGTGAGGTTAATAGAAAGCTTGTAAAAAAGGCTAGTTATTACAAAATGTAACTATGGCTTGATAAAACATTCCCTTACTTGTTTTAATGCTTGTAATGTCTGCAACATATTTACGGTTGAAACTATGAATAACGAAAGCTTTAATTCCGAATATATGTATCACCTAATTTATGTAGTAAAATGATAACTAAGTAATGGTAATGTGGGAAACTGTTAATATTCTTTAATGCATCCAGTCGCCTCTAAAAGAACCTCAACATGATGCCTCAACAACATAAAAGTTAATACAGTTACGCGCTTCAATAGCCTCCATAAGCAAAGAAAGCGAAACAGTTGATACACGTGAGACGGCATCATTTCACTTTCATCGACGGACGTTCCGAGACAGTACTTATACGTACAAAAATAATTATAATGGCCGCTAGTCATGCCACGCGTCATTCACGCCGTCTGGAGCTTTCTTTTCACGTGCTTCATTTGTTATACCTCCACACGTTCGTGTAGGACCTAGGTACAACTCAATTCATAAGAGCTTATGCAAAAGTGAACTGTCAATATTCTGATACAAACTCTCCAACATCTTTTGTAAATTTTATAGAGATCTGCAATCGAACATGAAACATTTAACATAAAATATCAATAGATTATATGTATAGGCGATAGGCGATTACTGTGTGTATACTAATGCTCTACAATCTAGACTATATTCTACTCCCTATATTCATTAGCCTCCCAACATAGCAAGCTGACAAGTATCGTTCGTCCCTTTTGGTCTTATACGCATATTGATAAGACCGAAAGGAGCAAATAATACTTATGGCCTTGCTAAGTTAGGAGACGGTTATGAATAAAGGTGTTAGAAGCCAAATGGAAACTACATAGATGCCTCTCGGCGTGTTCTAGAGGCTTGTCATCAACACGGTTGATGGTCAATTTAACAATAATGGTAGGTAGGTGTTAGAAGGGCTTGTAGACTAAAACATCAATCATGTTTTTACATGAATATCAATTAGTATTCGATGATAGCTATACTTATCCAGCATGACATACAAAAATAAACTGTTAAAAGTTGTATATTTAAATGAGCACCGTCCGGATGTCGGAAGCGTAAACAGCTTGCAAGAAATCGTTTAACTGTATCAGTTCAAACAATTCAATGCTTGGAATAGTACAATCGTTTATTTAGCTGACTATCGATCGTATAGTTCTTTTTATAAATTATACTTTGTTGTGCATACTGTGTTAAGCATCAACTGTCTAACATCAGATTAAAACATAACAAAGCACACGTACAATTTATAAGGGTTTACGTCTGAGGTGTATAGTATCTATACAGGTTCGCTAGCCTAGCGTGATAAACGGACATAGAAATAAACAATAAAGCATGAAATAAAAAACAAAGCAAAACATTAGCACGATAGAATTCGTCGCAACTGAAATAATGGTCATACAAAAACGCCTACATTGCTCCTATAACATTTTGGCAACGCAACTTTATCAACGTTAAGTCTTTTTGTCACGACATTCGTATTTTTTCATTGCGTGTTCGTGTTTTATTCCAATATTGGTACGGCTAGAGTAATTTCTGACCAGCGCCGCGGCGCTGTGACGCCACCGGCGACCTCATTCGGTGGCCAGCCTTCCCCCACAACACGTGTGCTCCTTTCTGTGACCTAAATTTCTAGGAAAGTCGTGCGGAAAGGGTGGCTAAGCTGTTAGTAATTTAACCTATGTACAGTCAGCTCCAATTCCCACAATTTGTACTTCGGTGACTCAGGTGTGAAAATATGTAGTTTACCTACTCGTATACCAAAGCCACGCCGTTGATTAATCGCATGTACGATAGGTAGGTAATATGTATATAAGACATGATTTTAGGGTCATGAAGATTGTAGGAGTGAACACTGGTAAAAAGGCAAGGGGAACGTACCTACTAGGGACGCGGTCACCCTGACTGACGCTGAGGCACTCATAATGAAGATATTTTTTTTCGCCACTTCTTGTCGTCTTAGCGTGACCGTCCCTAAGTCTTTAGTTCCTTGTTCACTCCTGATAAAAGCCGGCAATAAAGACAATCCCATTTCAACATAATCTTCAATTTTAGCTCTCATGACCTGATACATTTGTGATGTGTTTTAACAGTAGAGACTCTCATTGCATTCAATCCGCATTCGAAAAGCGTGATAAGCTCAGAATGTGAATTAACTTAACATGGTTATGAACTTACAAAAGCATCGTTTTAATGAAAATGTCAACCGATTGAAGACTTGTCAACATAGGGCTAACTACACCGGTGTCAACATCTATTAGCAATGTTTTCAAAGCTTCCTGGGCTTTCTTTTTTATTGGTGTCATCAATCACCTTTCAATCAGTGATTTACTTAACCCACGCCGCATTTTTCTGTTGTGCCTGGCTCAATCGACAGTGACAAATTAAGTTCTATCGCTCAACGGCTTTCGTGGGCCACTTCGGCAGTGATAGGGAAGGATACTAATGGACTTTATTGTCCTTTTTGTTTTGCATAATCCTAAATTATGGCTTTGAATTCGAAGTTAAATAAGTTTATTGGGAATTCGATCAGAATGCTTAACTTTGTATTGATATATTGCGTACGAGTTGAGTTGTTCTTGTTGTTTAGGGGCGGATTGTTACAGATCTTGCAAATCTGGCAATCTCAAGACGTTCGGCTGTATTGTGTAGTTAGATGGATTTTCCTAAAAGAACGGTTGCCGATATCATTTGACGGTAATCTTTAAGCTTAGATTATTTAATTGGTGCTAATTGTATACATTGCTCATTAGTCTTATTACACAATAGGCACACGTTGTGACAACTTAATCCCGTTAATTATTAACTTAATAAAATAGGCGAACACTCTTTAACGTCTCTAAGATTATTTCCTTTTAGCTACATTTCATTAACTTTCCTTTCTTTCTGTAAATAAGGATGTCTGGTATGTACCATACTTACATCGTCTCCCATTTCCCGTCCAACCGCATTCTTCTTCAGACTTTTCCTCTTCAATCCCTGAGATTAAAACCACTAAAGCAATAGTGTTTGATCAAAGGCGTAAAACATTTACAGATTCCTATCCTTGAGCCCACAAAACCCCGCGTGCGTGATTGTGTTTGTGTAATGTGTTAAGCTGAGCAGCTCGGTGCAGCGTAGTGGCGGTTCGGTAGCGCTCCATGCAGGGGCGCGCGGCCGCCGGCCCGGGCGGGGTCCGCTCTACACCGCGCGCCCTGCCGCCGGTGCTGCCGCCGCCGCCCCAGTTCGCGACGGACCAGGAAGCGATGCCTGCCAACCAGATAGCCCAGGTGCCTCAATTCACCACGTAGAATCTAAGTTTAAAGTATTACAGTGCATTAAACAAATGAACTAAAATTAAGTAGGTATAAAATATCTTGTGTAACTGAACCAAAACTAGATAAAAACTGATAAAACATAAAAACAAACACTTGCCGCATCGTACCGAGGAAGCTGACAGTATTTCCTCGCTGGGTTGCTAAGCTGACGCGTTGAGCGAGGAAGCTGCCAGCTCTTGAGTCTCCCGTGGAGTCCCTGAGTCTCTTAGACAGGTCTTGGAAGATACTCGGAGCGCTAGGGCTTTGAAATTATTTTAGGTCATTCCTAATCTAGAATTGTTAGTTTTACTGATCATTTTCCGAAGCTCGCTTAGCACCAAATTTACTTGATAACATTGATTTTTATTCGCAAAGCTCCGCGGTAAATTTTTGATCAACATGCAATAATTATATTCTAGCGAACTGCGAAGTTCTCTGCGTTAAATTACGCCCGACATTTATGTCATCTCTCATGCTGTCAATTAAATAATGCCCCAAATATTATAATTAAAACTGACTGTTAATTGCAAGCCCGTTTTAAAAATGGGGACTGACGTTTTGGGGGCTTTCATGCCGTCAGTTCTGAATAATATACGCCATCGCACTTATTACACTCATTATGGTTATATTTTAAATATAAATTGGTGGCAAAAAAGTCCACAAGATTGTCGATTAAATGCTTTTATTTTATTTTCAGAATATTGTAGAAGTTAAGACTATGATCTAATAATATTTGTGGGCAGTGTAAGTTGTGCCTAATCGGCTGAACGATCGCTCTAATAAGTACTTAGATATCCAGATACGTTAAATAATATCTAAATAGATTTTGATGATGGCACACTGTCAATTTATAAGTTAGGATTAACCTATAGGAGAACTTTTTATCGCAGGGATAATCCCTTAAGAGGGTGAAATTGGAGGTGGAAGTGCTAGAAGTTTGTATGTAAGTGCCATTAACGAGTTGCCACGCCGTCAAAGTTAGGGGTCCCAAGACTTGTTTTGGACACTGTAATGGTTGTCCATGAGTGTCCTTGAGACCAATAGTTTTTGGCTTTGAAAAAATGTCGAATTGGTGGATTCTTGCATATTTTTTATGAATATAGTTAAGTTCCCCACTGCAGGTATATGTATTCTTATATACTAAACTAACATTGCTATGGACTCATACATCTTCTGAAAATAAAACATTTTTATTTATTTATATACTTACTACCTTCTACGAGTATATGTCTGTCTATGTCTTTGGTTCTGTGTGTAAACTGTAAAGAGCGATGAGCGATCCCCCGCTGGTGGTCTCCACTCTGTTTTACATATTTCAATATTACTTTCCAGAAATATGTAGGTACGTAAACGGAACTACTAAAACGTAGAACACTAAAATGGTCGTGTAATTAATTAATCAACATCTACCCACGGATGAACGGAAGTTTCCTCGTAACTAAGCCTCTGGGGATTTTGGTAGTCTTATTGTTATTTGATTTGTTTAGACTGAATCGCTCTTGCAGAGAAGATTCCCATGGTTATAATGGTCGCAATGATCTTCACACCGGTGAAGAATGCCTTAAAATTGTATCAGTGAGGTAAAAATAACTAATTATCAATAGATCAATAATTATAAGCTCAGCATAAAGTACTTACTAAGTAGATTATTGTAGTAAAAAATGTAAATGATTTGTTATTGCTGTGTGCTCTGTTGTATGTCTAGTGAAATATGTCGCGTTTTTTAATCTATTACAGATGTCGGATGACACGCAACTTAAAGTCTAGGCCTTATTGATTAAGCCTGTTTTATGACAAAAATAATTATAAAAGTCTCTGCTAATCATGCTAATGCAATTAATTTAGGTATAGTCTCTTTGATACTTAAATGACTTACCGAAGATTTTTTTTCGTTTATTTATGGTTCTATTGGTACATTGTGGCACATTATTTCGAATATACGCATACTGACTGAGATATAAGTGTGAAAGGATGAATATCTGAGCGTTTCAACCGCCTAATTTTGGTGGCATAATTTTTGCCGAAGTTTCTATTCGTTACAATGTGCTACTTTGTCATTTGAAAGAGGCACGGTACCTTATACAAATGACGAAGTATAAGATTGAGACGTTCAGAAACTTCGGTAAAAATGATGCCACCAAAATTAGGTGGTTGAAACGCTCAGATATTCACCCGAGAGCGATATAGAATAGTAGAACAAGAGATGTAATAAAGAACGCTCTTTCTCTTCGTTAAAACACACACGGCTTGAATCGCTTGTTGTGATTTCCACAAAGGAAAATACAGCCAGCCTGTAAGCTAGGTGAAGCAGAGTAAAATAATGACATTGCTATATCGAATGTAGGCAGCTGACATAGACTTGCAGATGAAGACGTTGACGATGAAGATGTGTATGTTACCCCTGTATTTTCTCCATACAAAAGAACGGTTCTTTTTTCGTTCTTTTTCGTTCTTCGGTATATAAATTCTAAGTTAAAGGAGTAATTTAAAAATATGTTATTGTAAATTACATAAAATATTAAGAACTACATAAATAATATAAACATTTTAAAATATTGGGCTATTTCGAAGTTTTTGTAAAATAACGGTTCCAGTTCCAGGCAATGTTATTTTTTTACTAAAGCAAAAATTTACTAAGTAATCAAAAACTTAAAAAACTTATATTATCCATATCTCTACACTCTCTATCTACGTCATCGAATGACATAGAGACGTGAATAATATATAATGTTCCTATTTTGAGTGACGGGGTAGCGCTACTCTAACCGCCTCAGTTTCTCCACGAAAGCTAACAAAGCTTTGTAGTTGCTTGCCGTGGATTTTACCGTCAATCTATGGACACCCTTTCGCAATCAGGTGCGCTTACGAGATCTGTGCATATATGTCTGTGACAACCGTGGCGAGCATGTCATTGTAGGAAGTTGCAATACATTAAAGTTTGCGGAGCGGGGTAGCTTACCGTTGGAGTTGGTGCCTATTCGGACTTTGTAAAGGTGTGACCCAAATGTTTCCGCTATTATTTACAGAGATTTAAAGCAACAACTTGTTCTAAACAACTTCATTACAAGGGTTACTTGCAAGGTATGTTTTCGAGGGCTTAGTTAATAAATATTCATATAATGTAGCTGTTGCTAAAAATATTTTAGCTATATTAGTCAAATGCTGATCGGTTTCGTTGTTTGAAATCTACAAAAATGTAAATTCAAATATGTTCGCTTTTAACACCAAAATTAGATTAGTTCAATAACTATGTTCGTATTAGGACAGATCAGGAGCTCTTAAAATAACTTTCAGATTTTTTTCCAAGTACTGGACACTGGCTTACGTGTGTAATGTAAGTAGTGAGCGGAACAGCAATAATATTATATAGTTAACCCCGTGTTAGGTGGCCTAACCAGAGATCGTGCAAGTGGACCATAGTATAATGGGTATTAGAATTTGACCGAATATATTATTGATAAACCGGTGGTGAATCGCTAGCCTTACCACTTACTACTAGTAACTATACTTACTGTTAGAGTTTGTGCCGATTCCACAAGTTTAGTTCCAGCGTAGTGCTCCAAACGTACATAGCTATTATTTACTGAGATTTAGAGCGCACTAACTTGAATTTAATGCTGCGGTTGCCGCCTTGGAGAAGTGCAGGCTGTATTGTGTATTCCCATTGCTTACAGCATCAGAGTCCGACGGTCAGGTAGCTGGGGAATTCACTTCTTCATTCATAAAGGTCTCCTAACTTAGCAAGCCGAGCCGCTAACAATTGTTTGTCCCTTTCGGTCTTGAACATATTGATCGAAAGAGACAAACAATACTTTTACGTGACTTTCGATATTACCCGACTGCACCTTATAGATAATTAGTTATCATTGCTTTTCTGATACAAGTCTTTTACCATTCATTAAAGTTGTTCACCAGTGTGAAGAACATTGTGACCATTATTACTATGGGAATTAGCGGCTTGCTAAGATATAGTCGTCTATGAATACGGGCACAAATCTCTACCGAGAAGTTGGGTAAATTAAACAGCGGAGCAACGGAAACGGTAGGACAGCTGTAAAATGTGTAATGTGTGTAATAATTAATAATTCTATTGAGAAAATTGTTTTTTCTCAAACATGCAATGAAATGTTGTAGTTACGTGCCTAAAAAGTGGCCGGGAAGTACCTCGTTGCCGGCCTAGGCCGGCAAGTACCTCTTTTTTAATTTTCATTTGACATAGGGTTGTGACCTAGCATCTTGGCTTTTAGCCAATAATTATCTGTAAGTAATATTAGTATAAAAAAAATGATTGGCAAATTTTTGCAGTTATAATTAGGTATTTAAATTATATCATTTAAAATAAATGTACAATAACTATTCAAAATAATATTTAAAAAGCAGTATTATACGGCGCGATCCGTCGGCCCCGATCACTGCATGCGATTAATTGGACCCAACCGACCGCGTCGTCTAATACAGCTTTTTTAAATTAAAAATTTGCAACTTTCAAACAGGTCAATCTTAAAAAAAATGAGGTGTCGGTGTCGTATTTGACTTTTGTTGTGTTTCAAAGACTTAGTTATGTAGTTGACTTATAATTTCTTAGAAAGAAGATACATTTTTTTGTTTCATTTCATTGCATGTTTGAGAAAAGCATTATACATACCTCGGCCATGAAGTGACGGGTTGCCGTCCGAATACTATCCGGCCTCGCTTCGCTCGGCCGTCTACATATATTCGGACGGCAACCAGTCACTTCCCGGCCTCGGTAGTAATGTACTATTAATCATGTTTCCGTATTAGAAAATGCCACGGAACATAGTCGTGAGTCATTCTTCGAGATTTTAAGCTCCAATTTCAAATACATTTAGAGGAAATCTCCTGAGCAAAATGCGCAAGTATCGCTTTAAATGTCGCACGGAAACTAGAAGTTTTTTATTGGCGTATATGATCAATGATCAAACTAATCTAATAATACTGATGTGAGCTAAAGTAGGTACTGTGAAGTTCATTACAAATTTAGTTTAGTATAGCGCTCTTCTTATACTAGTTCTTAACAGATTGGTATACAGTGTCAATAAGAATGCCGCACTGACATTGTTTCAACTGTTTCTATTCAAGCCCCTGCGGCTATGGCTGAGGAGAAATTGGATTTTTCTAGCTTCCTGAAGAAGCTTTGTTGTTTTATCTATTATGTGATGTTGGAAATATCTTTGTGTATTGTGTATAGTAGAGTATATTATGTGTATTTGCGTAGCACTCTGTAGCCCAAACGGTGTGAATTTTTTTCTTAAAAAAAAAATTAAAATATACAGAGCCTGTGTTTATTGTTTGGATGATTCTACCCTCTCCGAAGTTATCTGCATCGTGTACCGAGACGTTTGATTTGAACCCTTATCAAAATATTTTTTTAGTAGTTTCCACGTGCACTGATCAGTGCTTAGACATCATCATCGTATTAGCCGTGCATTCAGAGGATTAAATTCAGAAAGGCCTAAATGCAAGACTGAACATTCTCGCCGATGTCTTTCTCGGGTCTGTAAGACAATCTGAACTAAATTTTACGTACCTCAAAAATGTCGTCAGTTAAATTACAGACGAAGGCACCAAATCATTTTTGAGTTACAAAATACGCAATTAAAACAAACAATCTCAAATGGCCAATTTGTTGCCATTATCCCTTTGAATCCGTCAAAATGTTAATGAGGCGTACAACCAAAAGTCCGACTTCATTTGAAGTTCAAATCAAGCGTTGAATATTCCGTGCTTTGTTCCATTATTGATGCAAATTCTGCAGGTTAGCGGGGCTCGCCCCATTTTTCTAGGTTAATATATTCTCATAAAATTCAAAAGCGCTTCATTTGACGCGGATTTACGAACTGCTAGTAATTTAAAATATTACATGTAAATTCAACTAGCATGTGAGCAACATGGTAATTTGAATGAAGTGGTAATCAACTAGCAGCGATGGTAATGGAACCACAAACACTGCTGCTTATAAGTTTATCAGCATATTTCTTTGTGAATGAGGGTATATTCTTTTGATATTCATAGGAGTTTGGCCACCGCTTGGCACCTTATTTTGCGTTCAGATCAGACGTTAAGGTGCATGCAGACCAAAAGAGCATTCGCTGTTCTATCCCCCTACTCTACGAAATTCGATCGTTACACGAAACGTGATTCGTTGATTTCGTAAAGTGAGGGATAGAACAGCGAATGCTCTTTTGGTCTGCATGCACCTTAACGCATCACTTCATAATCATATTTTTTGTTACTAATATACGTTTGCATACATCCATGCTTGCGATGTGATGTGACTAGAATATATAGTATTCCATAATTTATTGTTTCAAAGATATTCCGTTCTGTGATCTACTTATTGTGTATTCAGTTACATAACTTTCGATATCCATTGTTCATACTTTTCTTGTAAGTGACAACAATAGTACTTGTTCAGGCTACATACCCATTTACCACGATCACTTTCTAAAAGTTCACACGACTTTGATTCGATGAATTATCAGTCAATTGAGGATAATGAGGAAATATCTCCATGAGAAACATTATACGAGAACATGGCGTTTTTCAACGCCTATAGTGCAGATAACGTTCCGAGAGGCAAATTAATATTTTGTGCTGAATAACAATTTTATGTATGCAATTATTCGTATGAGAGAAATTCAACAAAATCTATACTATATTCTCGTCATAAAGACAAATTTGATCCAAAATAGGATTGTTATTGACTATTTTATTCTCACATTAAAATCTCTACATACATATATGTTATTAAGTTACTGTAACCTATTAACTATTCACGTCGGATAGTAATACCTAAAAGGTGAAAAAATCGCTGCAAAGATGAATATTTCTAGATATATCCTTAATTAAAATAAACTAGATGATAGTTTTATCCAACCTAATATTAGTTTCATAAATCATAGCGTAATCCAGGCTTTATTTGTCGCACCGAGTGACCCTTCCCATTTGCCAGGAAGTCTGCACGTGGATGGTTCCTTTATAATCCAATGAATGAAATCCCTCTCGCTGACACACGTATCCGGCCGATTGTATATTGTGATTGCTCTTTATTAATAGCCAAATAGTCCAGAGTATCGGTATCACCCTTCTATCTAATGAAATATTTTGTCTGAAAGCTAGACGTGCCGGGAAATGAAAATTTCTGACGAATAAAATTTAGGAAGTTGCAAAAAGCTCGAGTGAGCGTAAATGCAGTTATCACATCACTGTAAACTTCGTTGAAGGTGTTAAATGAAGATAGCTTTACGTGAGACAGACACCCTTTTCGGAGACGTCGGGCTCGAGAGCGGGGAACAGCTGATACCGCGACTCCCGGCCCGACGCTCGATCGATGCCCGCTCCCCTCGCCCCGAGACACCCACCTCACTTTCCCGCTTTCTTTCCCTCAGTACGTGCTAGGGAATAATTACAATCGCTTACAGATTTAAATCAAGCGAACCAAAAAGCTTTCCGATTAGCAGCTGTAACGGAGAACAGTTTCATTGATGGTTTCGCTGTCTGATTCTTAAAGCAAAGAGAACACTCTGCTCCGTGCTCGGATTTGTACTTGCTGCTTATTTGCACCCCAGCCGTGATGGATGACGAGTCTTACGCGACGTCACAGAAACACTACTCCTTTCTCTTTGATGACGTTCATTACTTTGCGATGGAGGTTTCTTTTGTCTCCGTCTCCTTTTGATATTTGAGTAATCATTCATCGCGGATAGTATTCCTGCGTGGTGCCTTATTCAATAAAGTTGCCCTCGTTTCGCCAAATGACACTAAAAATAGTTTTTATTTTATATAAATCTGTTGACAAAATTAGGAAGACCTCAGAAATTGAACTCCTGCGTAGCCTTATTTCCTAGAGATACGCATGAATTGCTTTAAAAAAAAACCTATTGAAACGATAAGTAATTAAAACGTCTTTGAAGTTAGTGAATTTTTCCAACCTTCCAAGAACAAAGCCAAAGCAAAAGGAGCGTGTTTTTTGTCTGTATATTTTTTTAATTTGTGATTCGTAATTGTTTCGTTCTGGTTTTGGTTGTTCTTAGATATAAGTAGAAATGTAGATTATATATTTGGGTTCAGATATTTTAGTATTTGGTTTAACCTACCTTTTAGACAATTCTCACTTTGTTGAAAATTAAATTTACTTGAAAATAAAGCTTTACATTTTTAGCTGTCTGTTCAATACATTATATGCTATGTATGTATATATAATGTCACTTTTTCACACATAGTGTATTGAAATGACAGGTGTCAGAGTATACTTCGTAACGGCCGAGAACTGTGAGTTTTGAATGTCAATTGACGACAGTTATTAGTTATTACTTATTATCGAACCGAAATCAGAAGGGGATTCGAAAGTACTGTTGACACAACAAATGAGACAAATGACACAACATTTACCAAGAAAAGAGTTGTTTATAGATGTGTGTGATGCTGATGTGAATGATTATTAATCTATTGTATGTAAGTCTGCATCTGCACTTAAACTCTGAATATATCCTAGATTGACTTATACACTGTTGTGTCAACAGTACTTTTGAATCCCATTCTAATCGCGGTTGTATAATACAAATGATACTAACTAATCTCCTTTTATCCTTCACAAGTCCACAAGAGTTATTAATACAATAAAACACGTTGACTACGTATCCTAACTTGAACTGCTTTAGCTTTGAATACCCACAGACTTAAGGGTGCGGCTCCACTGACGCTGTGCAAAATTGACCAATTACATTCTTCAAATTCGAATCACTATGATGCGATCTCATTGGCCGAGCTGCCACAGCTCCGCTCCGCTCCGCGTCAGTGGAGCCGCACCCTTAGCAGGAAAACGGTTTTCGAATTTAGGTGCGATTCTGATCTACCCAGATGTTTCCCAGATTTTAAACGGAAAGAGATATCAAAGGAGCCTTCTGAATAGGCAACGGAAAATCCAGAGCTTTTACTTAAAACTAGGTTGTGGATAAAATGGATATAGATGACTGTACTGTACTATCTTACAATTTGGGAGGGGAGGAACACCTACATTGACTACATAAGTGCTGCATAATGTATACCTAGGCATGTTGTGGAGTTTGTGAATATGTAATTCATACATACAATTACTAAAGTTCCCCTAGGTAGAACACTCAATGCAGTGCGTGACCTACCTCAATCGAACCCCTACACACCGATTATCGCCCATGAGAACTTTGACATTGCATTATAACGTTTGTATCTATCTTTTGATTGCCGATACTTATTTATTATATCTCATGATTTCGATGTTGTTGACATTCAGTGAAAATATTATTTAAGTAGTGTTCGTATTTTATGACAATAACTTTTGTTCAACTCTTTTAAGTTTTTAAAGAACAATTTCCGCCCATGAAATGTAAGGGGTCATATTATTTGTTTTGTGCTCGTGCGTGCGTATGCATGCTTAAGGTGGGTTTACACCAAACGAGCGAATGCTGTTCGAAATTCGTTGATTTCGTAGAGTGGAGGATTCCACTCTACGAAATCAAACTCTCCTTTACGTACTAAATAACATTGACTCACCTTTAACGACTTGACCTATTTCGATTTAAGTATTTTGGCACGCTTTTTGGATCTCGGAATTAAGTTGTAATACGTTTTCATCTTTACAATGCTACTATACAAAAGTGCAATGTATTGTTTAATCAAATTTGAAGGTTATGTCTATTATAATGTTATTCTAATATGAACTATTTCTCTCTAATGTCTAATATTTCACACCCGAAAGTTTTAGCGCATGAGAGCAGAATATATATGCATCATTACTCGATTCCAGCTCACATTTCACGTCAAAGCATTGTTATAAATGGACCCGGCGTTATCCGAGCGTGCCACTATTCCTAGTTTAATACGAGCGGTACAAAGCGCCATTCAAACCCATTATATACTGGGAGTATGAAATATGTCCAATTGTAGCACCCGAGTTTATTGTTTATAATTGTAACAGAAACCGTTAACCGCATACGCGTATTAAAACGGTCATATCGGCGTTATTGTTACTGAGGGTGTGTCTGGGCAATAATTATTTCATATTTCCTACTTAACGTCGTACGGTGGTAGCTAGCGCGGTCGTAAAAATGAAATAGCAATAAAGGAAAGGCTGTTACAGAGCTTATTGCTATTGTTTAATTTGAGGGTTTGTAAATAACACGCAAAAATACACGTTATATGCAAATGTTCTGCACATGGACGCGACCAAAGCACATAACGCGAATAATGTACCTAACATAACGTTCTTTACAAAAATGTAGGTACTATCACCAACACAGTTTACTGACCATTCGTGCGCTTTACACGCAATGTAATAAAGGTTACGAATGGGCAATTCCTAAACTGTTGTAAAAGTTTGTAGTAATTTCAGCACGCTCACTGACCAATTGGTAGGCTTTGCATTTAAGTTGGCTAGTTAACTGCGTTGACAATATAATTTGAACGTATCACTGAATAAAAGCCTAATAATTCGATTCTCCTTAGATTTTCGATTCACTGGCAGAGTACTTTTGACCTATTAAGTACCCTACCGTAAAACCATACAACTATAGTCCAGTACTACAACTATGGTCCACAAGTTCAACTCTTAATTAAGCATCAATGGAAATGTTTTACTTTAGTTTTATCTAAGTTTTTTTATCATTAATGAGGAGACTTTGTGTAACAACTGCGTCAATAATATAATAATTACACTAAAGCGAAGATATTTGACTTAGTTTTGGACCATAGTTGGGAGCTTTTGGACTATAGTTTCTTGCAGTTCTTTGCATGTTAGTGTAAATATGTAGATAAGCATACAAAGGGATAACTACTTTTAGGTATCTACTACATATCTTTAAGGACGCATCTCACACATCATCATCCAGTAAAAACAATTGTCAGACGCTTGCATGGTTAATTTATAATTTAATGCTTCTGTTTAAGAAGTGAAAAAATAAAACCTTTAAATTTTTTTTTAGTTATCAATTGCTTAATAAACTAAACCAAAGAAAACCTCAGCGAAGCAAAACGGTTTATTCAACTACATCAGTGTTGTGATTGGGTTGCGTACGCATTCGTTTGATTTACGCCCTGAAGGGAATTGTTAGTGGTTATACAAATAGGGGCGGCACACTGATTGGATGCTAAACGCAAAGTGATTACAATACATAGGTGTAAATTACCCATATCGTTCAGTTTAGACTACACTTCTTGTTCTTCACAACTTTTTCTGTCCCTATGTCCCTTTGTACGCTTAAATCTTTAAAACTACGCAACGGATTTTGATGAGATTTTTTTTAATAGGTAGAGTAATTCAAGAGGAAGGTTTTTATGTAGGTATAGTACCCGTGCGAAGCCGGGGCGGGTCGCTAGTTACCGTATATACTACAGTGTAAGGTTGTATACGAAACTTTATACCGCAGGGCAGTGTTTTGGGCTGTATCCTATTCGTAATTTATATAAAAAAGATTAAGTAACAAAGCCATCCTTTACGAGTTTACGCCGACGACATTTCTTTAGTTTTTTCGTGCAACGATAGTGATTACCTAAAGCATAAACTGTATAATTCATTTGAACTAATAATAAACTGGCTTAAAGATCATAATCTCGAATTAAATATTTCTAAAACAAAAATCATGCAGATAAAACCCTGGCAAATCCACAAATTGAAATGAACCTATCCTACAATAATAACCATGAACTACGCACAACTAGGTTGCAGAGTCATGTTCTCTACTGAGAGTCGAAGTAGATTCTAGTTTCAATCGGAACGCACATGCTGATAGAATATCGATGGAAATATTCAAATTTACATAGGTTGCCCTCAAAGTTTCGGGAATCGGAAAAAATACGCATTTTAATGAAATAAAAGTACTTTTATTGTTTTTCAAAGTATTCTCCTTTGTGTTTAATACACTTTTTCATTCTCTGAAACCAGTTTTTAAAACAGTTATTGAAGTCTGAAGTGGGGGTTGACAAAATGGCCATTTTATAAGCGTCGACTGCTTCTTCCGCGGTGTGAAAACGCTGACCACGCAACCGATTCTTTATTTTCGGGAAAGTAAAAAAATCGTTGGGACTTAGGTCGGGGCTGTACGGAGGATGGTCCAGTAATTCGACGTTTTCGCCCTTCAGATAGTCGTCTGTTTTCTGAGCGGTGTGAGGGCTGGCATTATCATGGTGTAGTATAATACGGCGGTTAGGGTTAGTTTTTCGCAGTTCAGCAAAAACAATCGGTAAACAAACGCCTATATACCAATCGGCATTGACAGTTCTTCGATCTTCAAGAGCGATAGTCGCCACGTGACCCGATTTGGAGACAAACGTGGCTACCATTTTTTTGATCGTGCTGCGAGAACGAACAACTTTTGTCGGCTTCGGTTCGTCTTCGTAAACCCAAACTCGAGATTGGTTTTCGATTCAGGCTCATATGCGTAAATCCATGATTCGTCACCTGACACAATACTAAAAACGGCATTTGAGCTTCCTCCATTAAATCTTTTTAAAGTTTTGCGGCACCAATTGACACGTACCGTTTTCTGGTCGTCAGATAACAAGTGAGGAATCCACCGGGAAAATAACTTCCGCACGCCCAACTCTTGTTGTAAAATAACTTGTACCTGACTCATTCCAGTGCCTAAAGTCTCCTGAATCTCCCGATATGTAACATGCCTATCTTCCTTTATCAGTTGGCGAACAACATCGATGTTTTGATCGGTAACGGCCGTTTTCGGTCGACCCTCACGTACGTCATCCGCAAGAGACACACGGCCACGTTGGAATTCCGAATACCACCTGTAAATGGTCGTCTTTGAAGGTGCTTCACTACTAAAAGCAATAGTTAATCGGTCTCCACATTGTTGTTGTGTTAATCCACTTTTAAAGTCATAATAAATCATTGCTCTAAAACTTTCGCGGGACAGCTCCATTTTCACCAGCGACTCAACGACTTTAAAAAACAATTGAAAATCGGACATTGTTTTTTTTTTTCTAAGTGGCCAGTGTTTTCGAATAATGAGACTATGCTTGTAAGAAAGAGGTATAACACATGTCAAATATACGTTCCTAAGTATTAAATTCCCGAAATTTTCAGGGCATCCTACGTACCACACATGCTCTATCCCACTTCAAAAAATGTACAAACTTAAAAGCTACAACTAACGCCTACGATGCCTATGCCCATTTAATGTAGAATCATTATTCTTGCTACGAAAAAGGTGCGAAAGAATATTGGCAAATACAAATAAAGAAGGGAGTTACCTTATGTAAAAAAAAAATAACATTTTAATACCTACTGACTTAGTATATTCTGAAATTATGTAAATTTCATAACAAACAAAATCATTTATTTGAGCGAGACCACTTTTCCTAGAAATCAAAACCTTAGGATAGGAAAAGAAACAAGCTAGCTAGTTAAGTACTTTTACAAACTTAAAAATCATAATAGTAAATCTATCGTATTTAATTGCATTCTTTCGAGGAATTTTTAATTTATCCTTTCAGCAATTATTTGAACATGCTTGTCGTCGTATCACTTTGTATTAAATTAGTTGATTCTAAGAATTATCAATTAATGTTCACTTATAGTAAATAAGAATCAGAAACCCATTTTATTTTACCATGGTATAAAGTACATAGTACTGTCAACGTGAAATATACACTTTGTTGAGTTTGTTGTAGTAAAAGTGGCCAAATATTTTCATAATAAACGTAATAGTCATAAGTTTGTTGTACCCTAGTTTGTTGTTAAGTCTAAGGAGAGACTTCGCCTCCTTATGTGTGTTATATCGTCTGTACAATGGGTTGTGCTCTGAAGAACTGTTCGACATGATGCCAACGTCCACTTTTCATCATCGCACCGCTCGCCACCGACTGGACGCTCATCCTCACACCTTGCAACCTAAATGGTCGCGCACCGTGCGGTTTCAGAAAAACTTCCTCCCGCGGACGGTCCGTCTGTGGAATGAGCTCCCTGCCGAGGTTTTCCCGTTGGACTACAGTATGGGGTTCTTCAAAAGAGGAGTGTACAAGTTCTTATTGGTGACACCCCTGGGGTTGCAGGCGCCCATAGGCTACGGTGACTGCTTTCCATCAGGCGGGCCGTATGCTTATTTGCCACCGACGTGGTTTTAAAAAAAAACCCTAACTATTTAACTGCGACAAAGTGTTTGACTCTAACGAATCTAACACTTTTATACTATTTATATATAATGCCTCAATAGAACAATGCCTAGAAATATACTAGATACACACCACCATTACACAATACAAGTACTCGTAAAAAAGCAACCCATATCCTAATAGTAGGTACGTATACATTCCATACCATAACACAATAGCAGCTTAGTTTTCTAATGCGATAATTACGAGTAAGTAGATTCTTTTTCCAGTTTAGATTAGGCTCCGGATTATTTTGGCCTCATTTATTCTATACTCGTCAGCATCACCACTAGACTTTCGTAATGAAACATTTAAAAACCTCATCATTACCGCATTCTGGCAGCACTTCTGTTTGATGAAAACAATAGGTTGCATCCATCAGTGTTCGGCAGGCACAATGCGATGCAATCTTGTTATCGCTGTCAAAGCTCGCTATTTGATATTGTGGGTTCCCAGATGACGTATACAGCGTAACAGTTTCAGGTATTCCAATATTGGCGATGCGAACTGAAAGCCAAACATGTCCAGGGCCAAGTCAAACCACTGTTGTATTATTAATTTGGTAGTAATAATATGAACAAAGCTTTCAATTCAAGCTTACAATGATGACCCGCTCCGCTCAACACTCTTGATTAGTTTCTGTAATATTTTTTGCCCAAAATATTTGCTTGAGATTTATAGGTCACTAAAATAAGTTTTGCAATAAGTAGACAAACAATGAACGTCGTTGTTAGTCGTCTCTAATCGACGTTGCATTTTCAATCTGTCTTTTCTCCGGTAAATTAAAGACAAGAAAGTAAATATTTTTCCTTCAAACATGGCTTTATGACCTATGGAAATTTAAAAAAGGTATATGTGGCATTTGATTGCAAAATTCATCTATTGACAGTTCAGTGCTATATGCACAAACAAAATCTAACCTAGCGGCTCCTTATCGTCGCGTCATAATACACACTCCGGCAATGAAAACGGGTCAGGTGGTTATTTTCATAGAAAATAATGCAAACATGGAGATTTCAAATATTTTTTAAAAATATTTAAAGTGTAGGTAAAAATCTATTTTTAAATCAGGTTGTATTGGAATTTCCCTAAATTTATTGTTACGCCGATGGCATGATAAAAACTACAAATATGATTTTAGACACGTTAGAAGCGTTTTCAGCAGGCTGAAATGCGTTTTCAGGCCGTTTCAGAAGGTCCTCTTTCACATACTACAAAATCAAATATTCACCCCAGATACCGGCGTTTTCAGGCGCCTGAAACATGTTTTCAGGCCGTTTCAGGATACCCTCTATCCGATGGCGCAATAACCTGAAAACCCGTTTTCAGGCGTTTTCAGGACCCCTTTCGGGCCTCTCAAGTACAAATCGGTATATAGCTAAATTTCCCATAGGAGTGAAAGAGAAAGCACTATTAGATAAAGACAGCATGAGAGAATGTTCTGGAAGGATGTGAATGAGACAGCTATAGAGAGAACATTCTGGACGGGTGTGAAAGAGAAACCTGTAGAAAGAGACAGCGATACTCTAGAATGTTCGCGCACCTAACTCGGGAACTTTCTAGAGTCGAATCTTCTCGTACTTTGTAGATTTGAGTGGCTGGTATAAATACACAGCATGACCCGGCCGAGGAGTAGTTTCAATTGAGACAGCGAAGAGATAACATCAAGAGCGAAAACTGCGAATCGACTGCGAGTTTGAGAGTGAATCAGTGTGACGTGTTAAGTGTGTGATTACTGTTTTAGTTTGGTGTTTGTTCTTTTAATTAGTAATTAAAGTCTCAGTTTTAATTAGTGGCTTATTTATACATTTTCTATAGAAAACCCACCCCACGAACGTAACATTATAAATAAAGCCAAAAAACTCTAAAATTGTCGTTAGGTCGGTTTGTATAGAAAAAAATGTAGACCGTATAAGAAAATCACCTAAAATGTATGGTAATAAGAGTTTTTTTCTAATCTGTCTACTAAACTGAGGTCTCCTTCCTCGTTACAGGTCATCGCCCTAATATGCGGCCTGCTTGTGGTGATCCTGATGGTGCTGGGGCTGGCGTCAGCGGACTGGCTGATGGCGGCGGGCTGGCGGCAGGGGCTCTTCATGCACTGCATAGACCCCGAGGCGCCCACGCCGCTGCCCTTCGACATCACGGCGCAGCCCGGCTGCTACGCCGCCAGGCCTACTTCTTACATTAAGTGAGTGAAAGGCCTGGGTGCTTAGCCAAGTTGCCAGTCGCTAGCGCTTAATCGTCAATCGCAGCTGTCATTGTCGCTCTAATATGAAAGAGTGACAGAGAGGGAAACCTACGATACGCTACTAAGCGCTAGCGCTTGGCAACTTGGCTAAGCATCCTGATGCCTGTGTGGCAAGGCAAGCGTCAAGTCTGACGCGGCGTGCAGCGGTGCGTCGCCGTCGAGCGTCCAAAAGTTTTGAACAGCGTGTACGAACGTGTGTGTGCCTCAGGCCACTTGCATGCATTTGTTTAACATGGACCCCCTATGTCACGCCCTGCTTGAGCGTTCACTGAATTTGCGCACTGCGTTTTGTTTTCGAAAGCTAAGGGCTAAGCTTCTATTCTACAGTAATGTTATTGTATTTCTCTCTCCTTTATTTCACGGAAATATATGAACTTATGTATAATACTGCTTCAGTTAAATACAATGAGACAGCTATTCGACCTTTTGAATAAAACGAAGGGGAAGGAAGGCCAAAATAAGCGTTTATATTTCCGAATACTATTTTATAAAACAGTACTTCATAGATTAATATACTTAGTAACGAATTATTTTCCCTTATTTATACACTTGTTCTATGTAATTTGGTTTTAAGTGCTTAACATCCAGGTCATGTATTAAAATATTGAAATACGCTTTTGGTAGATTTGAAGCGGAAACATTTACTAGAGCTATCTGTATACTCGTATGTATAGCTTCAACAAGCCAACCCCATTGAATAGATGACTCTTGAGACACCCGTAGCTCACATCACATCTCATATTCAGTGAGTGCAATTGTTAAGGATATGTTCTACGCATGTGGGTTGAAAGCGAAAACGCGTGTAACCCCACAAACGGCGCAGAGGGGCGCCATATTCCGAAAATTAAATTGACGACCTTCGCGAGGGTGACAGATGGGAAACTCTCAGGGGAAATTTTAAATCTATCGATATTGGATTTGTCTAAAGTTTGTCCATCCATTCAATCTAATTATAATCGCGGCTTAAACAGTTGTGCAAACTGTCTGTAATGGTACTGAACCCATATTACGTTGAATGAAATATGGGAAAATGATGTTCTGTAAAATTATTGGCGGCAAAAAATTCTCTCGTCATAACGAACTACTGAACTTTTTAACGTTGTATTTTCTTATGTTCATTTTGAACTGTAACTTTCCTGGCGGAAAACAGACTAGGAAGTATCAATATAAATAATCAGTCTGGACTATGTTGCAAGACCATTGACTGTAATGCCTATTATTTTTCATCACACCTGGTCGTAAAAAGTGTTATTATACGCAGGCATACTTGAACGTAATGAGTTGTATTATGCCCATGCGCAATAATGGGCTTTCATACGATATTACGTCGCGCCGCGCCGAGATTCCTTTTATAAAAATGATGAATTTAAGTCATCCCTGATTTTAAGAAATGATTTAGACCATTTTAGAGTAGTTTTGTGAAAATATATAGTTTTATTTACTTTTTTTGACTCACAGGTGTGATGAAAAACATTGTGTGTGCCACGGGCGGTACAAGATTTATGAACTCGTGTGAAGTAAAGTCCGCGCCTTCGGCTTGGGCTTTACTTTCACACTTGTTCACAATTTCTTATTTACCGCCCTTGATACACAATGTATGAATGTACTATAAACATATAACGTAAAATAGTGCAATATAGCTATAGCAAAGGTTTCGTAATAGTAGCTAGTTTCCGAGTAAATCATATCCTGGGGTTGACTGATTCAAGAGCGGTGCAGCGGGTAATTTGTTGCCGCAACAAATCAACTGCTGTATGGCCCTTGAAACCGTCTACTAGCATTCTCTGAGCCGAGACAGATACCTACAGTGCGTTTTCTAGTGGTCTACTACGGGAAAATTATTTATCACCCGACCCTTTAGGATAACTTCAATTTAATTCTTAATGAAAATGAAAAAGTTTATAATGTATTTAGATACCAAAAAAATACAGCGTTGTCTTACATTATTAAGTTCGAGCAATAGCTCATGTCCTCGATTGTTTTGATAATAATAGTTACGGTGAATAGATCAATAACGAAAACTTTCAAGGCAAGTTAGCAACTAATGTGAACAATCTAGAGAGGCAGGAAAATTATATGGATAGGGAAAAATCTGTTTATCGGGTCAGACACAGTATACAGGCCAGCTCTAATGAGCCATACGAACAATAAAGATAGCTGACCATTTGTAATTCATATTACAACGGCATAAGGTCCACCGATGGTCAGTTAATATTGATGTTTGTATATCTAATATCTATTGCTATCAGGAGTTTTATTCCCAGGCAATAAAAGCAGCCGGAACTAAAGCCCAAGGGCCTATTGGGAACATCGAAAATTTCAAGCTAGTCGTCACTCCGATGTCACCACACCAAGTAACAACAGACAAATAACAACTGGCTACGACTTTGCATGACCTGCACGATAGGGCGACAGAGCAATATTTATGCCCGCGCCTTCGGGCAATCAAAACAGGATACTTTTATTCGACCGAGACCTTCCCCCTTATTCATAAACGTCTATTAAAATCGAAAAGGACAAACAATACTTGGCGGCTTGCTAAGTTAGGAGACGTTTATGAACAAAGCCCGGACGACGGGACCAAACATTAGTGCAGTCATTCAAGCGAAAAATATGGTCTAACCTCCGAATTTTTTTACTGTGAAGCGATTTGCATGAAATTTTGGATTTAGGCTCATCTTACCCTTAACTTCAAAAGTGAAAATGATCTGAACTCCGCCTGTTATTTTTAAGGGGTGTAAACAACCCCTTAATGGCAAAATTTACATTGAGCCATTTTATCGCTAAAAACAAGTCTAATAGTAAGTGGTGAAATTGTAAAGTATTTTCTAACATACTTACCTCATATGAAAATCATTTTCAACCCCTTCAAAATCTTACAACTCTTGCAAACAACCCCTAAATTGAAAAAATCACAAAAAAAATTTGGTATGACATAGAAAGATTTAAGTATAAAGTAAGTAATATTTTATATTCTCTATAATAATTATCAAATTCTTAAACCCCTTTCAACCCTTGAAAACTACCCCTTGATAAAAAATAGTAATTTTTTTTGATAATATGAAAAGGATTTAAATATTATTCCACACTCTCGAAATTGATTATTATATTCTTAAGGTTTTCTACCCCTAAATTAAAACAGTAAATACAGTATGTATCACATAGTAGAGCAAAGAAAGATGTGAATGTATAAGTCATACTGACCAACTTTTACTACCGGACCAACGCCGAAATTGCGTGAATAAATTTAACTGTCCCATACAAAACGGCAGCATACTCGAATAGCTTCAAAAATAATCATCCCCCAACTCCTAATCGTTAAAGAGTTGTTCCTTTCTTCATCAGCTAACTAACATGAAACGATAACTACTACTGGCAAACACTTGAATAGATTTCGAAAATGTATGAAATTTGTTATATTCAAAGAATTATCCTCCGACTCCTAATCGTTAAGGAGTTATACCTTCCGCTCATCAGCTCACCAACATGAGACTATGATTACCTAAAGGCAAATACTCGAATAGCTTCAAAAATTCTTGAAATATGTCATATTTAAAGAACTATCCCTCAACTCTTAATCGTTAAGGAGTTGTATCTTTCATCATTAGATCACCAACTTAAGACGTACATTACTAGACGCAAATACTTGATTAGTCTTCGAAAATAAATGGAAAAATGTTGTGTGCCTACAACATTTGAAGAGTTCCCTCGATTTCTCCAGGATCTCATCATCAGATCTGGATTCGATGATAATGAAACTAACCAGAAGGTATACCCTTTTAAACAAAATCAGATTTTTTTAAATCGGTCCACGCGTCTTCGAGAAATCGGGGAACATACACAAAAATAAAAATAAATATTTCGTTTAATTGTAAACCTCCTCCTTTTTTGAAGTCGGTTAAGAACATAGATATATGAAAGAGAGAGATTTGTAACGAAGCGAAATTGTAATGAGTCTCGGTGTCTCCGAGGTCGGGCCTTTGCCACGCTGTGATTGGCTAAAGCGCTACCATATGATGTGGCACTAGAGAGGAGGCTACGTCGATAAATTATTATCCATAGATATTTGATAAGGCCGGAATATTAAGAAAAACATTAAAATCGATCTATCATTTAATAAGAAATAATTACAGATTAAAATATCGCATTGGACGATGTATCTAATCTTTATAAACATTATGTTATCACTAGTTTGGGACGCCACCTGCGTTGACACTCTGACGCCGTCCCATGTTTCGCTCACCGGCGTTGCTGCTGGCGCCGCGGCATCATTAGCCGAAAGTAATATGCTGCTTTAGGAACCAGCTACATATTTGCGGCGTTTGGTGTGGAGACCTTGGGGCCATGGGGGCCAAGTGCACATGGACTTTTTAAAGATCTAGCGGCTCGCCTAAGAGGGACCTCAGGCGACCAGAGGGCTGGCCAGTACCTTGCACAGCGTTTAAGTATAGCTATATAACGGGGGAATGCGGCCTGCCTTCTGGGTACCTTGCCCACTGACGGCGATTTAGGCCATTTTTTTTATTTGTAGGTAGTTAAGTTAAGTCCTTATATTGTTTGTTTTCATTTTATGTCGTTTAATAATAAATTAGAAAACTTTTTTCTTACTTTCGTGTCGGATCTGGTTTTGTAAATAATAAACTACAGAATGTCAATTATAAACATATATATGAATAAAGCAATTTATTAACGACATTATCTTAATTGTGGCTGGGAATCACATGAACAAATAATTATTTAGACGGTTGTACCCTTAATAAATATAATGTTATCAGCCGTTTCCGCGATGGTCACATATTTAAATAAAACAATTTCAACCTTTGACAACGGTTATTGTAAAAGGCTCAAAATAATATAATACGCGATATAATCTATATATATTGTTTTACCTTTATGAAGATAAGATATTGATACAAAGGTCAAAATATGAAAGAAAAATTGAATATAATCAAATACATCAACAATTTATCGACCCTATTTGTCATCGACACGGTCAGTCGTACCTCTAGTTCGCGGCCTGCTCGCAGCGGCCGTACCAAGAAATGACAGGACGGTTGTGAATATCGCTAGCAATTGAATACATTGCACGGTCACTTACCAAATTGCAACTTGCTTGCTATTCTAAGCCGTTAATGTAAAACGCACATACAATTTGTCACTGAATAGTTCAACCAATTGGTACGCCCAAGTAAAATCATTATGACATTTATGTCAGCGGTTTGTTGTTATATATTATTTGTAAAAATACGTGGTTTTGTCAACTAATAACTAAAAAAATCAATACTTTCATGTGGTACGTGACTCAATAGTCCTTGAAATGTTTATTTACATTCCTATTTTTACAAGAAATAACGGCACAATTCGGCATTTTGCGGATATGTCCGAGCTCATCCTGCAGTCGCGGGTAAGTTGCGACTGGCTCATAGGGCGATCATCTGTCACACTATAAAGGCCTATCGGCCATAACGCTGCGACATGTTCCATGCCACCGTTAGCTATCTATACTGATCTGTGGTTAAGAACCATTGTAAAGGTAATTAAGAGAGCTACAACATCCTTCATTGCAATACATAGTAAAAAACCTTTTTCCAGTGTTGCCAGAACACTCCCGTGTAAAAGCACGTTCGTATATCTGAAAAAGCACGTTTTTGAAAAAAAAAGTACGTTTTTTATTAAATATATCTTACAAGAAAAAATAAACCATATTTCCCACCTGAAACTCCTGAAATCCCGGCAACGCACTTGTAAATCCTTTGTTATTGCATGTGTCTCTTGCATTGCAGTTGAAAAACTTGAAAATGTTCATATACTACCACAGGTAAAGAAGTAACACAAGTTGTGCATAGCGTATGGTTGGTACACTTGTATTTTTATTTAGGTACTTTTTTGTTTGAAACATTACAAATGTCAACATAACCAACATTTTTGCAACCGTACAAAGCGCATTTTTGTTGCATTCATAAAGCACGGTTTTAGCACGTTTTTTCACTGCGCACGTTAATAGCACGCTTGTGCCCAAAAAAGCACGTAAAACCGTGCTAAAAAGCACGTTTTGGCAACACTGCCTTTTTCTAAAACGGCGAAGGGTTAAAGGGCTTAAGAGAGGCTCTGATTGCGCTGCCACGCGCTCTTTAAACAATCATATCTCAGTCAATTTTTGTTTGACAGAAAAAACAAGAAAATCAAATTGTTTATCAGAAAATACCTTAATTTTGAATTTCTACACTTTTATACGTATCTGTCGTCATTTTTGAGGTATTATTAAAACAAAATGGGTTTTAAGAAAATTAGAAATTTCGTTTTTTATTTAATCGTGACTTTTTTTTAAAACTATGTGTCCTGAAGCAGCCAAACTGATACTATCTATCAAACTCTTCATAATAAAGTTAATTCTAGGCGGAATGCGATTAATTTTAATTTTAGTGGAAATGGTACTTAAGAAACCCATTGATTTAAAAGAAAAAACATTAGATGCTCCCCTTATTTGCAATACAGCTCACTTAGTTTCCGTGCAAAAGACTTTTAATAGAGCTCATTTTAAAGCTTATTTCAAGCACTACAAAATCCCTATGTATTAAAATGCATAAAATGCATCTGCTTGCCGGTAGATGGCATTGACCACATCGATTAAATTTCAGACAAAATAAAAACGGCTTTGATCTTTAATATCTATCTAGCTTAATATTGCACTTAGAATACTTTATAAAAACCCAAATTGATCATTGTTTTACCTGCTTCAATTTTGTACTTACAAAATTTTCGATAAAACGTACTTTTTTGGAGACATTGATAAAAAACCGATGAAAAACGTGAAAAAAATGCGAATTTTCAATTGCCAATAACTTGAAAAGTATTGGATTTTTTGAAAAACTTTGTAGATAATTTTTTGCTTAAAATTAGGCCTTCTATCGATATCCGAGGTTATTTAGCAAAAAAAAAACGCCACCCCCGAGAAGGGGTGGCAACCACCCCCAGGGTGGTTGCGCAGTTCGAATCATTTTCACTTTTGAAGTTAAGGGTAAGATGAACCTAATTCCAAAATTGTATGCAATTCGGTTCACAGTAAAAAAATTCGGAGCATTAATGCTTCAATGACTGCACTACATGTAGTTAATATATTTTCTCTACTCCCGTACTTTTATTTGTCATTTACATGGTCATGAACACATCATTAAGCCCCTACCTTACAGATGTCAAGATAAGTCTATATTGTCTATTCCCTATAAACGCATTCGGGTTTACACACAGTGCGTTTTTTGCATTTTAAGACACCTCGTGTATACAAGATTTAATGAAATACATGAAAATCGAATTAAAAAAAAATCTGATATACAGTAAACCATAGAGGAGCTTTCTTTTTTAATTTTGACGTCTCCCGCCCGACCTTGATGATTAATAAAATTGTGTTCGACTAAGAATATTTCTCATACAATTTTATTTAAAAATAAATGTGTGGTCGTAGAAAAAGTATTGTATGCAACATTGTTTAACTGAGTCAAAAAATGCTCGTGGCGTCTTTAACAACAATTTCCGGCTTCGCCTCAAATTGTTACCCACGCCACTCACCTTTTTTGACCTCTCTTAAACAAGGGTTGCGTAAAATACTATAATTAAGCACTAGTGAAAAATAAATTTTTGATCCCGTCTTTCGGGCTCTGCAGTGTTATTCACTAAGGAAACCGCCTTGCTGTCAGCGCTGTGTCAGTGCTGCGGCAGGGTCGAGCCTAAAAATGGTATTCACTAATGTACTTTAAACGACACTAGTGCTCGGCGACGAATGCGGCGTGAGCTGGAACTACATTGCGTCGAAAGTTTGACGTTTAATGTATGAACTTCGTATTCTCTAACGAAAAACAGCGACGAACTCGCCCACAAGCTCGCTCACAGCCTCGATTCCTAATGTCAAATCAAACAGCTAGGATTTTAGACAAGGCTGTCTCGACATCGAGCTCGTTGACGAACGCAGCGTCGAATGTGTCAATAAGAGAATAGCATAGCTGTTTATGAATAAGGGGGAGAGTTTTTAAATCGTACATATATGCAGTAACAAAATGGCCGATATTCGCAGGGCGTCGGCGGGGCTGTGCGTGGCCACGCTGGCGGCAGACGTGTGCGGCGCGCTGCTCACGGGGCTCGGCCTGCGGGCCTCCGACCACCGCACCAAGTTCCGCTACTACCGGTTCGCGGTGCTCGCCATGTCGCTCGCACGTATGTATACAAAATGGACGATATTCGCAGGGCATCAGCGGGGCTGTGCGTGGCCACGCTGGCGGCTGACGTGTGCGGCGCGCTGCTCACGGGGCTCGGCCTGCGGGCCTCCGACCACCGCACCAAGTTCCGCTACTACCGGTTCGCGGTGCTCGCCATGTCGCTCGCACGTATGTATACAAAATGGACGATATTCGCAGGGCATCAGCGGGGCTGTGCGTGGCCACGCTGGCGGCTGACGTGTGCGGCGCGCTGCTCACGGGGCTCGGCCTGCGGGCCTCCGACCACCGCACCAAGTTCCGCTACTACCGGTTCGCGGTGCTCGCCATGTCGCTCGCACGTATGTATACAAAATGGACGATATTCGCAGGGCATCAGCGGGGCTGTGCGTGGCCACGCTGGCGGCTGACGTGTGCGGCGCGCTGCTCACGGGGCTCGGCCTGCGGGCCTCCGACCACCGCACCAAGTTCCGCTACTACCGGTTCGCGGTGCTCGCCATGTCGCTCGCACGTATGTATACAAAATGGACGATATTCGCAGGGCGTCGGCCGGGCTGTGCGTGGCCACGCTGGCGGCTGACGTGTGCGGCGCGCTGCTCACGGGGCTCGGCCTGCGGGCCTCCGACCACCGCACCAAGTTCCGCTACTACCGGTTCGCGGTGCTCGCCATGTCGCTCGCACGTATGTATACAAGATGGACGATATTCGCAGGGCGTCGGCGGGGCTGTGCGTGGCCACGCTGGCGGCTGACGTGTGCGGCGCGCTGCTCACGGGGCTGGGACTGCGCGCCTCCGACCACCGCACCAAGTTCCGCTACTACCGGTTCGCGGTGTTCGCCATGTCGCTCGCACGTATGTATACAAGATGGACGATATTCGCAGGGCGTCGGCGGGGCTGTGCGTGGCCACGCTGGCGGCTGACGTGTGCGGCGCGCTGCTCACGGGGCTCGGCCTGCGCGCCTCCGACCACCGCACCAAGTTCCGCTACTACCGGTTCGCGGTGCTCGCCATGTCGCTCGCACGTATGTATACAAAATGGACGATATTCGCAGGGCGTCGGCGGGGCTGTGCGTGGCCACGCTGGCGGCTGACGTGTGCGGCGCGCTGCTCACGGGGCTGGGACTGCGCGCCTCCGACCACCGCACCAAGTTCCGCTACTACCGGTTCGCGGTGTTCGCCATGTCGCTCGCACGTATGTATACAAGATGGACGATATTCGCAGGGCGTCGGCGGGGCTGTGCGTGGCCACGCTGGCGGCTGACGTGTGCGGCGCGCTGCTCACGGGGCTGGGACTGCGCGCCTCCGACCACCGCACCAAGTTCCGCTACTACCGGTTCGCGGTGTTCGCCATGTCGCTCGCACGTATGTATACAAGATGGACGATATTCGCAGGGCGTCGGCGGGGCTGTGCGTGGCCACGCTGGCGGCTGACGTGTGCGGCGCGCTGCTCACGGGGCTCGGCCTGCGCGCCTCCGACCACCGCACCAAGTTCCGCTACTACCGGTTCGCGGTGCTCGCCATGTCGCTCGCACGTATGTATACAAAATGGACGATATTCGCAGGGCGTCGGCGGGGCTGTGCGTGGCCACGCTGGCGGCTGACGTGTGCGGCGCGCTGCTCACGGGGCTCGGCCTGCGCGCCTCCGACCACCGCACCAAGTTCCGCTACTACCGGTTCGCGGTGCTCGCCATGTCACTCGCACATATGTAATTATGTATACCTTCTATATATAGGGTGTCCCAAAAAATAACGCATGATTTAAATGTAATGAAAAAGCATATTTTTTTCCACCAATTCATTTTTTTTTCCTGACACACGAAGTACACAGAATAGGATTAAGTATTATAATTGCAAATCGCCCAGCATCTTCTTCTTCTTTGGTCTCCTTGACGGAAAACGGTTTTGACCCCATTTTCTGACCGTTTTTTGTTCATTTCAGTGAATCCCAAATATTGCGATTTAACATAATTGTTTATTTTTTATGGGGCTATTTATAGTCAAAGATCTATGTCAGCAAGCTCTCGATCGTCCATTGGTTTGAAGGAGGGGATTTCACACTGCAGCAACGAAATTCACCCATATTTATGCAAATTTCATAGAAAAAATTAACAAAGGAGTGCTATGTTACAGAAAGCCTTCGAAGTAATTTCTCAGCATGTTTTATCATACTAAACCCTATTATTTGTACTTTATGATTAAATCAAGAAATAAGAAAGTCAAACAAGAATTTAGTATTTTTCATCGATTTCAAATCTTGCGTTATTTTTGGGACAACCTTTATTTACCTGTGAGCTTCTCACATCATCAGCGTATCTCAGGACATAGGCCTCTCCAACTCTAACGACGCATTAGGAGGTAAATGCCCATAATCGTCACGTTGGGCAAGCGGATTGGCAATGGCAGTAATGTGTCCACTATGATGATAGTGCTGCCCATCATCAATCTCATCAAAGAATGTTCAGTGACACTTCCCTTAGTCGACTCTTAAGACAGCCGCGCGAAAAGTTGGGGTGGCGAGAAATGTATTCTTGCTGCCGTCACCACACGGCGGTGAGTGGCTCAGTGCTGGGCAAATGCCCCTTTACTTCCATGACTCCCTTACTAAACCGAGGTACCACCCGGCCAAGAACAAGGAACACTTCACGTAATATTTGCCGGCCGGGATCATTTCGT